>PITA01032430.1:0-13688 GCA_004023965.1 Spilogale gracilis
CCAAGTGTCCCAGAACCCCTGCCTGCGCCAGGCTAAGAATCAAAGGCAACAGGAGTTTCTAGGCAACGCCTGCGAGCCCCCACCCCCACCCGGACGCGCGCTGGAGCTCGCGCCCAGCTCGGTAGCTAGGAAAGATCAAGGCCCTCTGGCCACGGGTCCGGGTCGCCGCCGCTCATCCCCACGACTTCCCACACCAGGCGTGGGCCCCTGGCCCTCCCTCCCCTGCTTTGGTAGCTGTCCTGGGTGGGCCCCTAGGCCCTGCTCCTGCCTGACTGCCCCCAGGTGTCTGCCCTCAGAAAATGCACCAGGCTCTGGACTTCTCCCTAAGCGGTATCACAGTACACAAAGTCCCAGGGCGGGCGCTTTCCAGGCAATAGTATCTTTTTAATTGAGGTGAAATATACACAGTCCCACGCATCCAACCAGCTAGGAGAGGTATCTAGGCGCATTTCACAAATGTCTACACCCGCACAGAGGATGGCCCTCACGGAGACTTTGCTTATTTCCAACCTCCAGAGGCTCCGGAGTGCCCTGTCCCTCTCTGCCCCGTCAGCCTTGCGGGGACAGTGCGTCCCGCGCCTGGGTTTGGCAGTTCACCGGCCCCGCCGCGTGCGCGGCGCCTCGGTCGCCTCCCGCGGTGCGCCATAGACCAGGCAGGGGGTTGCGGAAGACTGCGGAGGTGCCCGGTCAGAGGTCCCCGGCTCTGCACAGAGCCGCCCAGGTCTCAGGCAGCAGAGGCCGGAGTCCGCCTCGCTGTAGGGGCCTGGCGCTACTCGATCGGCGAGACCCCGCACTGCCCCTGCCCGCCGAGCCGCTGAAGTGACGCCGGCCTGCGAACTGCCAGCGCCACTGCCGCCGCCGCCGCCGGGAAGAAACTACCCAACGCATGGGGCCGCTGGCTAACCAGACCGTGGGCAGGCGAGTGAGCCCATTCCCGCCCGCTGGGAGCCGGCCGGGTGGGGAGCAGGAGGGCCCGCTCTTCTCCCGGTGGCACACTCCAGTCCCTTGCCGCCGCCCCGCAACAGGCACACGGGGTCCGGGCCCGTGGCCGCGCCACGCCGCGGCCTGAAGCCCGGGCAGCCCCGGGGTGGGTCGGCCTCCGGGGATACCACCGCCCGGGTCCCCGCCGCCCTCTGTCCCGGCCCCGTTCAGCCTTCCCTCTCCTCCCCCGGGGTTTGCTCGGGGCGGGCGGAAACTCGGGTCGCGGGTGTGCTGGATGCCTGGCGGACGCTGTGCCCTGGGGGCAGGGTTCTCAGCTTTTCCGGGTCGCCGGGTCCTGCAGACCCAACGCCTCCAAGTGCCTGATGTTAGGAAATAAGTAAGGGTCGGTCAGAGCCTATCAGGCGGTCATCCACGGCTCCTAGAGGTGCTGCTGTCTCCAAACCCGGGGCCCTGTGGACCGGACTGCCACAGTTCTTGACATGGAGAAATTGGCACCTGGGAGGAAAGAATTGTGGAAACGCCTTGGGCCGACCTCTGGGTTATTTAATTTTTACGAGCTTAAAAAAAGAAAGAAAGAAAGAAAAAAAAAGAAGCCTTTCTCCTTTTGGATTTGGAAGCAGATCCTTCTACAGGTTTCTTTGGAACTGACAGGAAACATTATCTATCCATTGTGAAACCACAGCAGAGACCAGAGTTTGTAGACCATCACCTGTTGGAACAGGAATGACTGGTTGTTTTGAGAGCTCCTGGAGGTGACTGTCATGGCCCCAGTTATCATCTTTCAAGGTCTTTTAGGGCAGTTGGCTCTACTGGACCTACTGACTGTTTATTCTGGGATGAGATAGGAAAGTGTGAGTTTTCCACAGCTTTTGCATCTTTTTTCCCCCCGATAGTTGGGTCAAAGGGGGAGTTTTGATTTACACGTGACAATTGTGTGTGTGTGTGTGTGTACACCAAAATACCTTTCCTTCCTCTCCTGTTTTCTAAATTTGCTTTTTAAGGTTTGGGGCCCCGCCATAAGTTTTTGCTTAGTGGCTTAGTTTTGTTGTTTAATTTGGTCGGTACCCCAACCCGATGATCTTCCTGTGTATTGATCCTGTTTCCAGAGTTCATGCCTGTCCCCTAAAGCCTAGCAGTGCCTACTTGTCCGTCATTTGTAGGAAATGAGAGAAGTAATGCCAAGCGGGAGTAGACAGGGTAGTGGTGCTGGAGTTTTGGAACGTAGGTGACATTTGGTGGGGTGAGGTCTGGAGCCGATGACCAACAAGGAGTTCCGCAGACATCTTTGGTGCAAAATGGTGGTTTTGTGAAAGCACGGGGGCAGGACCCGTGAGCAGAAAGAGCTGCACCGGGGTTGGGGGGGGCAACTGATTATACACTTGGAAGTTGGGAAAAGGGAGGGTTTCAAAACAACTTTCCTATGTTAAAGAGGACCTACAAGGTCCTGGAGACCTTGTCATTGTCAAGTAAGGTTGTTTTCCCTTCTAGCAAGGCATTAGCATGAAGATGGCTGGAAGTTTCCTGAATGAATGTCACACCTGCCGAGGGGGGGGGTGGTGGTGGTGGTGGTGGTGGTGGTGGTGGTGGTGGTGGTGGTGGTGGTGCTGCAGAGTGTCAGCTTGTGCTTTGTCCTCGACTAGCCTTCTGCTCCCTCATCAGGTGTGGGGTCAATGTTTCAGTGGAGAATCTGTAAATGAATTCTAAGATAATCCCTGTGAGTCTCTGTAAGAGGTCTTGTGAAATCAATATTCAGTGAGTGTCAAGACTGATTGGTCACATTGTCATTCTGGCCTGTTTATACACCGTTATCAGGAAAGGGGTGCTTGCTCTTTCTACACAAAGTCCCGAGGCTTTTAATTATTTTATTTATTGATTTGACAGAGCAAGAACACAAGCAGGGGGAGAGGAGGAAGCAGGCTGCCCACTGAGCAGGGAGCTTGACCTGGGGTCCTCTTCCAGGACCCTGGGATCATGACCCGAGCCGGAGGCAGAAGCTTAACCGACTGAGCCACCCAGGTGCCCTAGTTCTGAGCCTTTTCAAGCTCCCAAGCCGGTCAGGGTCTCTTTGGCCCCGGCTTCCACTGTAGCAGCTTCTCTCTTCCCACCTGCGTGCCGGCCATAGGTGCCCTACTTTTGGTTTCCAGAGCAGGCCGAGCATTCTCACCTGTTCTCCTCCACCTGGAATTCTCCGGAGCTCCTTTCACCACACCAGCCGTGTAGCTGCCTCCTACCCATTCGCCAGCTCTCCATGGCAAGGGTCCCTGCCTCTAAAAGGCCTCTGCTGATGCTCCAACAGAGACTGAAGGGTCCCATCCCGGGGAACTTTCATGAGTCCACACAGCACCTGTTTTTCTACAATGCAGTGGCCTTTTTATTTGGTCTTGTTCTCCAGTCAACGAAGTGCCTTGAGAGGGCCTTTACTGTCTTTCTCTTTCATTTCCCAGGGTCTGCTGTGGTGCCTAGCACGGGGGACAAACTCCACCAAGATTGTCAAATCCAGGGTAAATCCAGTTCTTACCAGATCTCCCTGGTGGTGTGAGCCCAAGTATGGGAAGATGAAACCTGGATAGAGTCGATGGTGATTCACGCTGGGACCTTTGCCTCTGTTTGAAAATCTTTATTGCTCGATGCCAGTGGAGGCCGAGGCAACTACACAGCTATGAAGGGTGTGGCAGTTATCCTCCCAACATCCACACTGTTTTTCTGGGGAAGCTCCTGACGGACATTCTGTAATTCCTCCACTCCCAGTTGATGTGGTCATCAGTCTCCCTCATCCAGTGCTGTTTATCCCTGATGGTGTTCTGTAGTTTCCAAGCCGCATTTGAGTCTGTGGTATTTGGTCCCTGGGATGAAGACTGGGACAAGTTCTTCTAGTGGGTCACTTCCGCCTCCAGTGTTAGGATCTCATTTGGAGAGTCTGTTGATTGCTCTTGCTCTTCCCAGAAGACGTCAGCAAAGTCCATGTCACTGCTTGAAAGTTCGCTTCCTCAGGACATCTCTGGTGAAACTGAACCTTTGGCCTGTGAAGGAAGTCTCACTCATCCACTTCCCCCCGGAAATAGGCTAGGCCAGAGCCCCCCACTACCAACCCAGGAGAACATCTGTATGGGTCATAAAACTGACCTAGTCCTCTGTGGAAAAACATCCAGCGCAGTCAGACTACCCCTCCGAGTGTTCCAGCACTCCTGGCTGCGGGGAGGCCTAGAATCAAAAGACAGTAGGCAACTATAGGCAACTCTCACGTGGGGCCCAGCCACTACAAGCCCAGTGGCTAGGAAAGGCCGAGACCTGGGCCTTCAGTAGGCCGGTTCTGGCCACTGGTCCTGGCCCCAGAAGCTCTTCCCCATGACTTTCCAAGTGACAGCTGGGTTACTTCCCCTTCTCCCCCTGCTTTGGTTGGTGGCGGTCCCAGGTGGGCCTCGAGTGTGTGCTCCCTCCTGTCTGCACTTGGGCCTGCCGACAGAAAACACATATTGCCCTCGACTTTCCCCCTAAGTAGTATGACAGTACCCAAACTCCTGCCGACTATGCTTTCCACGCAACAGTATTTTTTTAATCTGAGGTGGAAGCAAAGGCTGAAGAGAAATTATTAATTTCCTTACTTCCCTTGACAACTCCTTGACACAGGCAAGGGGCATTCCTCTAGGGACTCCACTGCCTCAGTGTTGATACTTTTAACCCAACCCCCCTCCAGGGTCTTGTAAGCCCACCTTACCGTATAAAACTTATTTTGGAAGTTTCCTTTATCTCTAGCCCCCAAGATGCCTGTTGGCAATCATCCCTCAAGGATATGGCCCCCTGATACAGGGGCTGAAGGGTCTCATGACTAAGGTTTTATTAGACAGTAATAAATGACCTTTTGCCAACAACAGCTAGCCCCTCTTGGTCCTGGAAACCTTCCTTCCAAAATTCCTTAGAGACTTACACTATCCCCCACCCCCTCAAACTTGAAAGTATAGAATAAGCCACTCCTCATGACCCCATGGCAGCTCTTTCTGCCTATGGGTCCTGTCCCCGTGCTTTAATAAAATCACCTTTATGAATTCTTTCTTGGTCATGGACTCTGGACACTATGACGGCAAAATCGGAAACTATAAAGCGCAGGACCGGAAAATGTGCCTATGGAAAATACAAACACACAGTTCAAAAGCAAGCAAAAGGCGAAGAAAAAAAATCTTCCCAAGGAAGGCTGATGAGGGACTTTTATCAAAGAATGTATCTTTGTCTTCTAAAGGATTCCCAGCAATTCAAAAGAAAAAGAAACTGAAATATTTCCAATGGGCATTTACAAAGAAATCCAGCAGGCGAATAAAAGGAAGGAAGGATACTCCAGCTCATTAGTACCACGTTCTTTAAAAAAATTTTAAATTAACAGGTTTGGCAGATGGGGGCGGAATTTTTTTTTTTTTAATGATAATAGCCAGTGGTAGGGTATATAGAAAGAGAACCTTCACCTACTCTCATGAAAATACAAATTAGTAAAGAAGGTCTCAAGGAACAGTTTGGTAGTAGCTATTAGAATTCATAGGGGGCAATTCCTTGAGCCAACGATGCCCGCAAATATGCATGTGCACCTGTGGTTTCTACAACACTGTGGAACAGAAAACCATAAAAGACGCAGCTCTCTGAAGGACCATCGGTACGGAATACATTAAATAAAATGGAATTTCCATGCCAAAGAGAACTAGAAAGCCATCAGAAATGAGGAGGCCGACCTATACAGAACTACATGAAGACAGCCACGGGTCGCTAGGATGTCTCAGAAAGAGTGAGCTAGAAAGCAGGACGTATAAATTATTTACTTTATAAAAATTACACATAAATCTATAGCTTTTGAGATTCACTCATTTAAGAGATATATATTGAACAATAACCTATGAATACCTTCTACATGCAAGGCACTGGATCATATTTATGTGTGTGTTTTCCCATGTGTGATATTTATCTGCCTCTAGGTGTGCTATCCATCCACAAGAGAAAACACTCTGAACATAGATCGTTATCTTCGTGAGCGGAGAGATTACAGAGGGCCTTTACTTTCTAATTCATACATCCCCGCATTGATGGATCAAAGGTCATGCAAAGTGTTAGGCTTTTCATTATTGATAATCATCCTGACACAAATATTCACCAAACATACAGAAAATGGTGATAGCTACAGTGTGGCAAAAACAGCTAGGCCAGGAAATGGCAAAGCCTGCCCAGGTTCTACTTATAATTTGTAGCAGGGAAAGAAAGGATTGGGGAGAGACCTTCTTTTCTGGGGGAGTTTCTTCACTAGGAGCCTGAGTATGGCGCTGTGGCTGCATAGAGGCCTGTCTAGTTGTCTGATGGTTCCGGTGTTATCTGTGTCCACCATCCACAAAGGCCATCCTCTCGGGGCATATCTTCTGACCTGACTTATAAAGCAGTCCCTTCAAACTACTCTTCCAGACACAGACTGAAAATGATGGAACATTCTGGCAGAGGTTTCCCTTGGTTCGGAAGGCTGAGAGAGAATTGCTTGAAACACTCATAATTAAAATGTGAGGGTGAAAACCCACGCACAGGGGAAAAAGGAGGTGACACAATAGGCGGAGCAGGTCAGGTACAGACAGCGGGGAGCATTGGGGGCGGGACTTAGGGTCTGAAGCTGCCAGAGACTGGATGCTCCCAAGGAGAGCTGTAAATGGAGATTTTCAGGATAAAATTGCCAATAACTGAAACACATTCTGTAAAGATTTAAGAATGGAGACCTCTGGACATGTGTTTTAAATTTCTTCACGATAAGTGCGATGCAGTATAAATGTATCAGAAGTATACGCGTGTGACATCATGGGCGCACACAGGCATGCTCACACACACACACACACACACACACACACGCACACACACACGTTAAAAGGAAAAGGGGCAAAAAAGCAAAGTGAGTTATATAGTCCATACTGTAGTATTTGATTTGAAGTGGGTCCTCTGAATAATTCTGTAATGGGTTCTGATAAGAAAGAAAGGCTTGACTCTGTGGGAAGATGGGAAAGAAAAAATAAAGGATGGAATTCAGTTTCAGAAAAACTGTGGGCACCCACTCCAGAAACGGCAAACCCATTCTGCTCTCTTCAAAGCAAGGGCCACTCACTGC
This sequence comes from Spilogale gracilis, assembly GCA_004023965.1. NCBI lineage: Eukaryota > Metazoa > Chordata > Mammalia > Carnivora > Mephitidae > Spilogale > Spilogale gracilis. The sequence goes on from PITA01032430.1 coordinate 7,061, forward strand.
CCAGGACCTTCTACTCTGTGACATCTGGCCCTCAGCACACACAGGCACACTTCAATGGATCGGGACTCAGGCAGGGTCACTAGGCAGCACACTCAGAATCAGATGTCCACTCACAATCTTCACCATGAAATACTGAATACTCAGAAGTTGCTCAAGAGAGGTCAGCAAGAATTTTCCCGGTGATCCAGTGTTTTCCAAGTTGTCTCTAGTTTCCTGCCTCTCCTCCACAAATTTATAACAGTCCTTACTGCTCACAGTTAACTGAAAAACAGACTCCTGTTCAGACCTGAAGTCAGTAACATTTACGTGAGGAATCTGCTCCTCCAGGATATGCAAAATAGCAGACCTCAGAGAGCTCCATCCTCTATCACAGAAACCATGTACAAAGGCCAATGCCTTTTCCAGCCCACAAGCCACCCCGGGACAAAAGTTCTGAGGACAGAGAAGTTCAACATGTTAGGAAGGCACAGATACATAAGAGCCAAGGTTCTGGGCAACATTCTGGTGCCTTGCACCAGCCCCGCGCTGTCTCCCTGTACATAATTAAATGCATTTATCATGCAATTCACTGGTAACTGGGTATTCTGCTGCGCATAAGTATTTTCCTTAAAGTATCTCAGTGGCCCTCATTTTCTGTAGGATAAGGCTCCCTTGCCTTCATCTGGGCCATAAGGTCCTTCAGTTTCTGATCCTGCTTTAATTGCCAATCACATTAAACATTCTAAGTCATTCACATTCTCCATGTAGGAGGTTTATCTGTGCATCAGAGCCCACTTACTCTTATTTCACTTGGGGTTCTATCAAGCTAGGTCTTCCCCTGCAGATACACAGTCTCAGATGCCAGACGACAACTAAAAAGCATACTTACTATAACAGAATCTTCTATTCGGAAAGGGTGAAAACCCTGTTTTTATAGGATATAGTAGAATAGCTTCACACTAGAAAAATATTTCCAGGTGTTGAGAACTAGACATCTTTGAAGGACAAGGTGAAAACTTTCAAGTTAACTAAAAAATTTTAAAAATGTAAGACTTGGCATTTTACTTAAATCACTCACTTAGCAAGAGGGATGGGAGTACAGGTGAAAACCACTAGGAAATAGTGACCTCGGGATTGAGACCAGGATTTAAATCTCAGCTTCACCTTTGTCCACAGGTGTCCTGATGGGAACTTGCTTCACTGCTTTGAGCCTGCGTTTCCCCATCGGAATTCAAGAGTCTGCTCTGAGCACTGAGTGAGTTGATCCAAGTGAACAAAAGTGCTACAAAAGCTCCCAGCAGAGATTCATAAACTCGTCCTCTACAACTCCGCCGACTTCTTAAAACCTGGCCTCTGGGTGGCACCTGGACTATCTCACATACAGTAAATGCCTACGATCAGCCTCCTCGTCATTCACTCAGACAATATTTACTACGCATCCCCTCTGGGCCGGGCACCTCTCTATGCCCTGGAGATAACGAAGTAGACAAAACACAAACAATGCAGATGATTCACCTACTGTAGGTCATTTCTTTCCAAGGTTCAGAGAAACAACGTTCGCGGACAGAAGAGTCGCAAGGGAGGGCGTACTGCATTTGGAAGACGGTTCGACAGGGTGGAATGAGGATCCCGGGGCCAGCAAGGAAGCGGGGAGGCGATCCAGGGGAAGAGCCCCTTAAAATGAGGTCCCTGCATGCAGACTGGACCCCAACTGACCACTGCCTCTGAATCTACCCATCTCTGTCATCTGGTCCAGGCCACACTTACTTGATGCTGTGCAGCTTTCTCGTGACTATCTTTGGAAATTCGACCTCGAAATATTTACTTGGGAGATCACAGTAAGTTTTCTAATTCTATATTCCCTCATACATTTACTGACCATCATCACGTACTGAGTACGAGGCCCCTAAGAACAACGGGGTATTTAGGGCCCTGAATCAGGAACGATATGGTCAGAAAGGCATGCTTCGGGTGGCTTCGGTCTCTTTGTGGAGAATGGATGGAGGACAGAAATTAGGAGGTTCTCACAGCTGTCCAAGGAAGAAGGTCCACACAGGAAGTCATGGGGAGCCTAAACTAGGGGAGCAGCCCCTGGGATGGAGGTGGGAGGCACTGTGGAAGCAGGACCTAAGAGACATTTCCAAAAAGCAGACTGAAACAGATTAGGGAAGGTCAGGAAACCAATGAGGGGGTGGGGCCAGCAATTGGGGGATCAAATAGGATACAAGAGCAAACATCACAAAGCATCCCCCACAGTGAGGGCAAGCACTGTCCTGTGGTACATTTACTTTTTCCTGTGAGAGGAGAGTATGGTGTGGTGAAAGGGAAGGCACTCTGGAGCTGGGGAATGGGGTTCAGATCTCAGCTCCACCACATGTCTGGAGGCGCTGGAAGTCACTCAGCTCCCTGTGCCAAGCTCTCTGCCTCCGCACAGTACAGAAAGTGACAGCACCTCACGGGGCTGTGAGGATTCCTGAGGAAAGAAATACACCAATGACACTCACAGCAGGACCTGCCCTAGTAAGCGCCATGGGTGGGCCTTAATGATCACTGACATGGGTACACAGATGTGGAGCCTGGCCCGCGCTGTACATTCATCTCTACTGAGGGTTGCAGTAAAGGAAGTGTGAAAGCCACAGACACAAACACACGGAAACATACACTGAGTCAAAGAAACACACACACACACGCAAAGACACACACACAGAGACACAGACACACTCACGGCCCCGCTCCCCCATCTGGGTCCCCAGCCTGGTCACCCCCTGGCCATCAGCTATGTCTGTTGTGTCCAGTCAGTCACTCAGCCCTGATCACTATTCTTGAATGCATTCTCTCCTCAGCTCCCCAACTACAAAGACACCCCTTTCTGGCCTCTTCCAACCATGCACTGCATCTCGCCTGCAGCAGCACCTCACGCCCCTAACGCCTGGCAGGAAACAAGGTGCTCCACACCTGCTGACCAGGTCGGCATCCGCCCCTCATGTATTCTTTGAACACCCCCGTGTCCACCTGTACTTTTATTCAAGAAATACAGAACCAGTTGGTTAAAAGGGAAAGACAAAGGAAAAGACAGCTGCTGGTGTCCAGAGTCTGGTCGTGGTGTCGCTGGGGCAGGCTGGCTAAAGGAAAAGTGGGGGTTAGGATGACATTCCTATTTCTGACATGAGCAACTGCAGAGGGAACAGCACCGTGTATGCAGCCAGTGACGAGCAATGGGAAGCAGGGATTCGGGGGTCACCAACCCCGGGGTCAGCATAATGGGGGTAGAAATCAGGAGCAAGCTTTTCCAAGTAGGAGGTGACTCCGAAGGGTGAGGGTCAGAACTGTAGGTCCATGCACTGAACATGTCTACAGGGTTTTTCCCAGAACAGCAAAGGATGAGAAGCCAGGCACCATCCTTCACCAGGGCCCCGGTGACATCAAGTACGTGGCTGACGGCAGCAGGCGCAAGCAGCTGGGGACAGGGGTGGCACACAGGCAGTCACCGCATTCCCTCTGAATATATTTTTAACTTTTCAACCAGGCAGGCGCCTTCAGAAATGAAACAGTTCAGCAAAGAAGATGGGGAATTTTCATTTACCTTTCATCTCCAGAAGGTGGTATCCATCCCAGCCCCAAGATTTAGAATTTGTGAATAACATTCTGTCTTCCATAGAAATGCCTCTATCTTCTGCCTTACGCCATGGCGTAGAGCAAAATATCCTGTGAGAGAGACAGAGACAAGCTATCGCTCAGTGAGGTCGGAAATCATCCCTGCAGAGCCCACCCCAGGAGAAAAGCAAATAAGGACTCTTCTGCTCCTCTTCAGGGTCAGTGATTTATCTCTGGACTTCGTGGGAGAGACAGTGACTTTCACATTCTCTTCTTTATTTTATTTTATTTTTTAAAATTTTATTTTAAAGCAGCCAGAACCAAAGTAAGTACAATCTATCGAACGGTGGAATTAACTATAAAATACAATGTCCCAAAAATTTGCTTATGAAAGACAAGTATATTACAGCAAACATCGGTACTGAATATTCAAAACATCCTGGGAAATGTGCTTTTTTGTGGCTAGGTGAAAGCCACCCAGGACTCTGCAAAAAGTCAAAATTCCGAGATCATGATGAAAATAATATTTTGGCATCAGGAAATGGGACAGATAAATGTCAGAACAAAAGAAACGAAAAACAGGGCGCCTGGGTGGCTCGGTGGGTTAAAGCCTCTGCTTTGGCTCAGGGCATGATCTCAGGTTCCTGGGATCAAGAAACCACATTGGGCTCTCTGCTCAGCAGGGACCCTGCTTCCTCCTCTCTCTCTGCCTGCCTCTCTGCCTACTTGTGATTTCTCTCTGTCAAATAAATAAATAAAATCTTAAAAAAAAAAAAAGAAAGAACAGAAAAAAAAACAAAAAAAGCCGTACTTCTTACCGTGTTCCCACCACCTCCATCCTATGTGCATAAGGGCCTTTCTTTAAAAAAACGGGCTCACAGTGGTACCTGGGTGTCTCAGTACATTAAGTGTTTCTCCAAGGTACTGGGATCAAGCCCCATGTTGGGCTATTTGCCCAGTGGAATGTCTGCTTTGCATGCTCCCTGTGTTTTCTGCTCCCCCCACTCCCGATTTTCACTCTCTCTTTTTCCGTCTCAAATAAATCTTTCTAAAAATGAAATAAACAGAATGGCCTCACAGACAGCCTGGGTGAGGGGAAGGTACAAGCAAACGTTGCCAAATGAACAGACTTGTTCAGCTCCAGAGTGGCAAGCTGGAGCAAAAGTGTTGAGAAATAAAAGAGGAGGAAAGGAAGATAAAATCTGTGTTCTAGGACACCAGGGTGGCTCAGTTGTTAAGCGTGTGCCTTTGGCTCAGATCACGATCCCAGAGTCCTAGGATCGAGACCCACATCGGGCTCCACACTCAGCGGGAAGCCTGCTTCTCCCTCTCCCACTCCTCTGTCTTCTGTTTACTCTCTCCCTGTGTCTCTGTCAAATAATAAATAACATCTTTTAAAAAAAGTTCTGTACTCTAAAGCCCTGTTGCTCAAGTATAACCATTTCAAGAACAAAATTAGAGCAGCATTCAGAAACTCACTGCAATGAGACATTATAATTCTACGTTTAATGATTCTCCCAATGAATAATTTGAGGTTGTATTTTACGTGTCCCTTGCATTTTACGTTTCCGGGAAATCATTTTTAATGTCTGTTACAGAATGTCATCCACAACAGACTGGATACTGAAACAGAAACTTTACAGATGCTCACAACGTGCTGCTAGGGAAGCACTCTCCTAGTGGGCCACAGTCTGGAGATGCCGGCCCAGGCAGAGGAAGAAGGAACGCAGGCCACTAGGCCGCTACACGCTACCCAGGGTACCCAGCTCCCGGGGCTCCAAGGTGGGTCCCTGCCTCTGCAGCACTGGTTAGGAAAGCTGCCTCAGGAGCCCGGGAGGGAGGCTTCAGGCCTCTTACACAGGCCTGGCCCCATCATCTTGAAGCCTAGGTTCACCCTTAGCTCAAGGTAAGGTCCATGTCCTTATTCTCAGGATCACCACTTTAAACTTTCTTTGCATTTCTTGTAGAATCTCCCCATAGGCTCCATCTTTAGGGCCAGGATTCCCTGCGTGCACAAGGACTGGGTCATTTGGTCAATTTCTCAATCTGGCTGAGACTGAGTCACACTCCCAACTCAAATCCTTTCACTGCCTTGATAGAAAGGAATTGCAGTGCCTACTAGTGTTAATATCACTTTAATAAGGCCAAAAAAGTCATTGCTTACTTGGAGAGTTCACAGTAAAAGACAATATAGATGGTTTTTAAACATACAAAAATGATCCTTCACTTCACCCCCGAAGTGAGAGGAATATAAAATAAAAGTACTGTAAGATACCATTTTTCACAGATCGGATTAACCACATGAAAAGGTTCCTAATACAGTGTGTTGGCAAGGATTTGGGGAAATGAGCACTTTAATACACCACTGGAGAGAGAGAACACTGGAACTCTCCCTTCTGAAGAATGAATCTCTAAGAGCTCAGGCTTCTGGGATGATGAGGGGATGTTCACAGGGAGGGCGGTCACTTGCCTCTGTTAATTTCGGGGACCGTCCTCTCCTTAGACATTCTCACAAAATGCTGGATGCAAGGGACATGCCAGTAGCCAAGGCTTACTGTAGACCTGGAAGGGAGGAAAGGAGGCAGGTGAGTCACGGTCAGTAGATTCTGGCCCGGTTCTCAGGAGCCAGGTCAAGCAGGACAATCATCGACCTCCAAAGGCCAACAGAGGCACGTTTGGTGCTCTGTTACAAAAGTCAGCGGACTCAGCCATCCATCTTGGTGCTCATATACATGCCCCTCACCCTCCCCACGGCAGCCACTTCTTCCTTTTCTTTACTCATGTGGCTAACTCCTTTCCCAGGACCCTACAGAGCCCAGGATCTCACCTCATACCTCACCTAGAAGACCTGCCACTGTTTATTCCCTCAGCAAACTCACTGGCAAGAGCCAGTCAGACAGCTCAGCTCGACCAGGAGTTCTGCGTGCATAGGAAAGGAGATTCAGGATGGTTTCCTAAAACTCACTTGAGCATTTCTCCCGGCTCTGTATTAACTACCAGTCCTTCCACATCCCTTAAGCAGGTCAGTGGGAAAACCAGGAACCAAAAAACACAA
>PITA01032431.1:0-13963 GCA_004023965.1 Spilogale gracilis
CTGGAGCATCCCTGGCCCCGCCCTCAGAGCGCTCCGGCCCCGCCCCCAGAGCCGCAGGGCTCACCCTAGCCCCGCCCCCAGAGCGCTCCGGCCCCGCGGACCCACCCTGCCCCCCGCCCCCGGAGCATCCCTGGCCCCGCCCCCAGAGCGCTCCGGCCCCGCCCCCAGAGCCGCGGGGCTCACCCAGGCTGTAGAGGCTGAGCGCGCCGTAGTCCAGAAAGTAGCAGATGTGGCGCGCGCGGGGCGACATGGAGCTGAAGGTGTGCGCGCAGCACGACGCGAAGGGGTAGAGGCAGGCGAGCAGCAGGAAGACGAGCAGCGGCCGGTGGTACGGCTCCGCCCGGAAGCCCGGGCCCCCCGCCAGCGCCAGCAGGCGCCACACGAAGTACCTGCGGCGGGCAGGTGCTCAGGCCCGCCGCCCACCCGCCACGCCCGCGGGCCGCACGGCCCCTGCCCGCGGAGGACCCTGTCGGGGCGCCGCTCACCAGGTGGGCAGGAAGTGAGTCCAGATGTTGACCGTCTCGTTGGTCATCTGAAAGGAGCTGAGGACACAGTCCCGGGCCGAGCTGGTGGGGCGGCGGTAGCCAGACATGATGCCGTCCTCCCAGAACACCTGTGCGGGGGCGGGTGGGACAGAGGAGGGGCGTCACTGGGCCCGCCGCTTTCTCTGCGTGAGACATCCCTACAAGCGGCGTTGAAGACTGGGCTGGAGGTCGCTCCGGCCCCAAAGCCAAACCAAACCCAGCCCCCGTCTTACCGCAGGTCCCGAATAACGCAGAGACCACAAGAGAAAGCGAGGAGGCAGCGGCAAGGGGACCAGAGAGGCGGGGTGGGGTGGGGCCCCGGGGAAGAAGGGGACTCTGAGTGGAGAAGCATTCGGGGCTCTGGGGAGGGGTCGGTCGCCAGCAGCTTCCTTAGAGAGCAGAGGGTTGCCTGCAGGAAGGAGCCTCCCACACCCACACCCAGTTGGTCAAGGAGGTTCTGCCCCAGTTAGTAGCTGGGGCGGGAGGACTTGGTGCGTCAAGCCCCTCACCCGAGGGACCTGGTGGACTCGGAGGAGTTGGGGCAGCTTGAGACTGAGCATGGTGGCCCGGCACCTCCACGCTGCGACCTAGAGACAAAGTGCGGGATGAGGGCATCAGACGTCTGCCCCATCCCAGGTCCCTTCTCATCCCAGTCCTGGGACCCAGAGGGGGCTGTGACCTCACGTGCACCTGTGGGTGGGAGCTGGCTTCCCATTGTCACGCCAGGTGACGCCCCCATCCCAGCCTGGAGTGTGCGGTCCTCGCGCCCCGAGGGGGCTGCTCAGCTTCAGTCCAGGACACTGAGTGCAGGGTGCTCCCGGGCCCAAGGCAGCCTCAGTCGTCCCTAACCCTGGATCCGGGTTCCCAGCCCGTCTCGGTCTCTGGAGAAGCCTGGGTCAGGGAGGTCAGGGCAGAGCGCCCCGTGGCCCACAGAGCTGGAGCTGAGCACCGAAAACTGATGGCGCTCACTGAGAACTCCTGGAGAGGCCAGATGGCCCCGGGAGGGACAACAAATTAGGGGGTGCCTGGCTCTTTTCTAAGGACTACACTTGTGCCCCCCCGGGGGGGGCGGACCCTCCTTGAGCCTCACATCCCTTAGCTCCAGACCTGTGTGCTGGCTCTGGGCGGCTGTGGCTCAGCGGCCCCGCCTGCCTTTCTCCGGGCACGGGCACATTCCTTGGCACCAGTGGAGGGGCCGGGCGAGCCCGGGGGTGGAGCCTGGGGGGGGGGAGGGAGAATAGGACCCTCCTCCCAAAACACCAGGGCAACAATACAGCCCTGCCCCAGCCCTCTTCCTGCTTCCAGTGGCGGCGATCTGGGTGTGTGCCACGCACTCTGGACCTCACATGGCCGGCAGGTCCCCCGGGCCTCTGCTCCTGCCAGACCCTCCACCTCTAAGCCGGGGACCCTGCTGGGCAGAGGCAGACTCATCTCTAGTTCCTGTGGCCTGGCTGAGCTTTTAGACGAGGCCTCCTGGGTCCCCGTGCCCCCCCAGGAGTGGGATGGGGGTGGTCCGAGCCATCCTGCTTGCTGCCCACCTCCCTGGGGGACAGGCGGCAGTGAAGATGCTGGGGCCTAGCTCCCTTCAGAGTCCCTTCCCTTGGTAGGTGGGTTTAGGGTCTGGAGGACTGTGTGCTGTAGCCATGGAAACAGAGGGGGCTGGAGCAGGAGTCAGGCCCCAGGGGAGCTTCCTTACCCAGAGCGTGGCGGCGCTCCTAAGCTGGTGGGTCGGCAGGCCCAAGGTTCCTCGGGCAGAGTCCCAGGCTCCCGCCAGCCAGGCTGAGGGGAGAGGGAGCGTGAGAGAGAGCAGCCGGCAGGCAGGCCAGGCCTGGGCGGGGAGTAAGACAAAGGGAGCCGGGAACAATCCCAGCCTTGTCCAGCCCCCAGGGAGCAGCGCGGGGCGGCCCAGCCCCATTAGCAGGCAGCTCGCGGCCTCCTGCACACAGCCAGCCCCTCCAGCTTGACCCAAGTCCATGGCCATGGCTGGCCCCAACAGGCTGGAGCCCCAGCCCAGACTCAGCCAGGGGGACGTCGGGCCCTCCCCAGACGCAAGAGGTCCAGGTTCTGCTAGGAGCATGGCGGGGGGGCGGGAGTGGAGTGGGGGTTCCGCCTTAGACTGGGCTCGCGAACCCAAATCCTGACTTATGACCTCAGAAAGCACCTCTCCCTGAGCTTCAGTGCCTCCTAGTGCCTGGGGCTGGGCAGAGTCCAGAGCGAACGGCTTCGGGAAATGGGGCTGAACCGTAAGGGAACCGCGAGCCTGTTCATCCCAACACACTGGGCGAGCCTGTCCTCCCAGAGGGCCAAGTGCTGCCCCCCCCAGGCTGGTCTCCGGGGCTCCCGCCCACGCCCCCCACCGCCTGGGAAGAGCTTCAGCCCCCTCAGAGGACCCAGCTGGGGGCCTCCACTGGAGCTCCACCCAGCACCCCTGCAAAGGCACCAGCCGTGCACAGGGGACGTGAACTTGACCATCCCCGGAGCTTTCACCCAACCTACCGGCTTCTTGGTTCCAGGGGTTCACCGCGAAGCCTTTCAGAAACACCGTTTCAACAAGAAAGCCCCAACACTCCAATACAACTGGATAGAAGGACACCAGGAGACGGGGGTGGGCTTTGAGGGATCTTTATTAAGTGTTGCTTTAGTCTCAGTCACTGCCAGGGGCTGGGAGTGAGGGTGACCCCACTCCCCCCCACCCCCCGTCATCCCAGACTTGCTGTCTTAGAGGAAGGAGGCAAGCAGCCTGCTTTCCTCTGAGAACAGTCCGGGGAAGCACTGGGGTGGAGGGCAGCAGGGCCGAGACCCCCGGCAACCCTCTTTCCCCTGCCGAGCTCCTCCGGGCCAGCCCCAGGGCAAGGGGCCAAGGCATTCCTGGCCAGGGCCTCCCCAACAGCCTAGCCTGCTGCTCCGCCCACTGCCCTGAGCGATTCATGATCCCGGCTCCCACATTCACCTCACCCCTCGCCCCCCAAGTGAGCCCCATGCTCAGCCCCACTGGGGCAGCAGGCCCCCGACCAGGCAGCCCCGGGGCCTCTCCTTCCTGCGGCCCACCTGCACACAGGCCTCTCCCAGACCGTCGGGGGGCTGATGGCCTCGCACCACACCCCCTCCTCCTCCTGCATCGTGCCCTGCCCCCCCACAGGCACCACCACCATGGGGCTGGGGGGCCCAGGGACCCTCCCTGGCCCACGGGCCAGACTGCCAACAGACAGAGGGGCCTGCTCCGGGCGCTGGAAGCCCGGCAGACGCAGAGCGCAAGCAGAAGTGGGGTGGCCGGTGTGCAGCCCCCGCAGCTGAAGGCCTCTCTTCTGGAAGGCTCTGGGCTGCCTTGCCTGCACAAAGGGAGAGGAGGACGGGCGGTCCTCGGGGGGGGGGGGAAGGCTCTGCAAAGAACCACCCGTCTGCTGTTACCCAATTCTTCCCCTCCCTGCCCGCCGCCGCCACACTGGAAGGGTCCAGACTCCTGGCACCAATCACCCCACGTCCTGAATGAGGAAGAGGGGCCCTTCTGCTGTCCCTCCCCTCAGAGGTCCACAAGCCACTCCGGTGGAACGCAGACACCCGTGCCTGCCCCCTGGCCCTGGGGACAGCGGGAGGCTAAGGCCAAGAGGGCTGGCTGGGGGCCCACAGGCCTCTCCTGCTCCAAGCACTTCCCTCACTTTCCTGACGCCGTCTTGGCGACAGGGGGACCCGCCCTCCCAGGCGGCTCAGGCCCTCCCTGCGGCTCCTGGGCCCTCCCTGTGGCCGCCGGGCTTCCTCCCTGCGTGCGTGCGAGCGTGCGTGCGTCTGCGTGTGGTGGGGTGACTACAGGTGGCGGTCCTGGCTGCCGGGAGGGCAGGAGAGATCTGGATGCAGCCCCACTGCAGGGCCTGGGGTCCGTCTCAACCAATCTCCTTCCACTGCTTGTAGAAGTCCAGAACATTCTTGACATCCACACTGGCGTGTGCAGCGGCCTGCAGGGCTGCCTGGGGTGGTGGAAGCAAGACAGCAGGTGCTTGAGTGCTCGGAGGGGTCCGCTCCGGCCCTCGTCCCCGCTCACCCTGCTCCCACCTCGAGGACCGACCTGCAGAGGGCCTGACAGCACACTGGGGTTGTCCAGCGGAAGGCCTGTGACGATGGTCACCATGCCGCTGGGGTCCTCCTCGCCCACCCCCTGGGCCAGAGTCAACTGTCTGCAGCTGTCCAGGATCTTATAGAGCGTCCTGGTGGGGGGGGAAGAGAAGGTGGGTCAGGCCCCAGGATGAGTGCAGTCTGGACGCCAGGACCCCCAGGGCCCAGGAGAAGCTGGGGACACGGAGGGCCGCAGGAGCGCAAGGAGACACCAGGTGGAGAGGGGCAGAGGGGCACTAAGCGGGGGCACCGGGCCTGGGGCAGCTTCCCACTCCCTCCCAGGGGACAGGCACAGGAGGCCCTGGGGGTCAGGCGCGGCCCCAGGCTAGCCCCACTAGCTGCTGCAGGGCCCTCCCGCCCAGGGGCAGCAGGAGGTGGGGCGAGGCGGCGGGCTGGGGCTGTGGGGGGGTGGGCGCCGGCATTTACCAGGCGTCTGCATCCTGCCTCTTCAGTTTATGCCGCTCGAAGCTCTTTCCTGCCTCTTTCTGGCAGCGAATGTACCTGCGGCAGAGGTGGGTGGAGGTCAGAGGAGGTGGGGGGCCACCCACAAAGCACCTCGCTGTGGCCCAGGAGGGGTAGGGGTGCCTCTCTCTCAGCACAGCTCTGCTGGGAGCCATTTCAAAGGAGCTTCCTGGCCCCGGAGCCCAGCTCGCTTTTCCTCCTGATAACATCGATGCCTGGGTTCCTCCCGGGGGAGGGTCGGGAAGGGAGGGGCAGCAGATGCTTTTCAAGTCTGGAGACAAGGTCCAAACAAGCAGGCTTTGTGCAGCTTCCTGGCCTGGCGGGGGCGGCGGGGAGTGGGGGGCCAGCTTCTCCCTCTTGCACCCACTGCCCGCTGCTCTCCCCACCCCGGAGCCCCGAAGGGGGAGACCGTGTGGGCCCGGGCAGTGACTACATGGTGACGGCACTCCCACCCAGGGACCCTGGATCGGCAGGACCCTAAAGCAGGAGCCTGGGGCTAGGGGAGTGGGGAGGGCTGTCCCCAGCTCCCTGATGATGCTCTCGTGTCTGCCCCAGAGGCAGGCAGACAGCAGTCAGTGCCCGCCCCTACCCGCCCCTACCCTCCATCTACAGCTAAGACCCTGACTTACAATTACATCCCTGTCCCGCTGCCCCACACCCCCACCGCACTGCAGCGCGTGTCTCTCACCCACAGCGAGCCAGGGACAAATACTCTTGTCTGGGAGCCTGAGGAGAGGCCTTAAGGGAGGTCCAGCCAGGCCCACACTCACCTGTTCCCTTTCTTGAACTCCGCCTCCAGGTACCGGATCCCATCCCGGGCCCCTGGGTGCTCCTTCTTCAGCAAGTCCAAGCCATCGATCACTGGGGGGCGAGGAGGGGCAGGGAGGGGTGAGACAGGTGAGCTGGCGCTGCTGCGGCCCGGGGCTCTGCAGGAAGTGGCTGGGCTCGCAGGGATCCCCCCCCCCGCCCCCGCCCAGCACCCACTGCAGGAGACGCAGGGGCTCCTCCCTGGTTCCCAAAGCTCTTCCAAAATAGGACCTTCCCTGAGCAAAGGAGCTCGCAGTTTATCAAGTGCATGTGCTTAGCTGTTTCTCATTTCTCCCGACCATCTTGTGAGCCAGTGTTTAACAGATTGCCACACGCGTTCCACAGACGAAGTGACCGGGCGTCAGAAAGATGGCAGGACCCGACCGAGGCCGTGGCGTGCGAACTCAGCCCCCGTGAGCGCTTCTCCACTGCAAGCCCCAGGTCTCCCTGAGCACCCCTCCGGCAGGCCTACCTGCTCTTGGGATGATGACAATGAAGCGGCCACTGGTGGCCAGCTGGCGGATGACCGGGAGATGGAGGCAGAGGGCCTGGGTGTCAGGGACGAGGTAGGGAGACATTGCCGACTGGGCCTTGGGCTGCTGCAGGCTCCCTTCCAGCTGAGAGACCTCGAGCTGAGGACAGAGAGCAGAGTGGACAGGGCTGCGTGGGCCCTGTGGCCAGGGCAGGAAGGACGGGATCAAAGGGGCCCTCAAGGGGCATCTCCTGCTGCCAAGGGGGCCGGGGGGCTCCCTGTACCAAGGCCTTGGAGGAACAGGAGGCCGGAAGAAGGAAAGGTAAAGACAAAGAGAAGGAAAAGAGAACAGAAAGGGCCCAGTGAGGGAACGAGCAAGAGAAGGCAGTCTGGGAGGTGATCCAGTTAAGGGAAGGCCGCCGCGGAAGGGGGAGATGGCACCGAGCCGTGGGGCCCCGGCAGGGCGGGGAAGGGGAGGCAGGGGAACAGCGCGGGAGCTGCGGGACAGCGGGACAGCAGGCACAACCGCCCACCTGAAGGCGCAGCTGGGCCATGTCCCTCATCAGCCTGTTCCGTCGCGTCTCCTCCTGGGCCTACAAGGCAAAATGCGGGCTAAGCTCGGGCCTGAGAGCTGGGCCTGAGAGCTGGGCCCACGGCCATTTCCCCGGTCATCGAGAGGTCTGACACATCACCCGAGACGAACTCCCAGAGTGTGGGACAGGAAGCCCTCCTGTGAAGTCAGCTCTCTTGCCGCTAAGTGAGGGAGAGGGAGGCTTGGGAGACAGGCCATTTCCCTGGCGGAGCAGGACTTCCAGGACCCGCAGGCCCAGGAGCCCGGGACAGGGAGCAGCAGCTGCGTGCGACGGACCCACACATCGGCTGCTGGGGGGGGGCGCTCCCAGCCCCGCCCCTCGCCCCTCCGCCCGCCAGCTCCTTCCAAATCTGCAGCTCCAGCCCAGACAGCCCCTCCGCTCCTCCAAGCCTGCTGCTTGGTCGCCGACTTGGGCATGAGCCACCATGTGCGGGAGGAGGAGGCTGAGCCGGGCTGTGACTGTTCCCTCTCTGCGGCCCCAGTTATCGCCAACCACACATCCTACGTATCACTCAGGCGCTGCCGCTCCCCTCACCTCTGCCGCGCCCCCCCCAACCTGGCTCCTCCCACCTCGTCCTCCCCAGCCGCCCCCTCTACCCATAGCCACCTTCCCTGGGGGCGGGCGGCCACACACCAGCGCTGTGCCCCAGGCCCTAACTAAAAGCCCTGAGGGTCTCCCTTTGTCTTCCGCATGAAGCCCAAACTCCATAACGTGGCCTAAAGATGAGAAGAAGGATGAAGACTTATCCTTAAAGGTTGGGGGATGGGGAGGAGCCGCCCCAAAGGCCCTTTGATGGGCAAGGTGAGGAACCATCAAAGCCCAGAGCAGAGCAAGGAGGCACAACCACCCAACATGATGTGGGAGCCTGGAAAAGAAAACAGACATCTGGGGCGCCTGGGCGGCTCCGTTAAGCATCTGCCTTCAGCTCAGGTCATGATCTCGGGGTTCCGGGATCAAGCCCCGCATCGGGCTCCCTGCTCGGCGGGAAGCCTGCTTCTCCCTCCTTGTGCTATGTCTCTGTCTCTCCTGCACTCACTCTCTCAAATAAATAAAATATTTTAAAAAACAAAAAGGAAACGGACATCAATGGAGCACCTAGTGAAACCTGGGTAAGGTCTCTGGCTAACGGTCCCGCACCTGTCCTGATGCCTAAGTCGTGACGCTCACACTCACGCACAGCGCTGCACGACACACGGCCCCTGGAGACACCCGGGCGCGGGAAGGAGCGAGGGAGGCACAGAGCCTGCCTGGCGGCAGGCTGGCGAGGACAGGGGGCTGGCACCGTAGGAATCAAGTCCAAGGAACGGCCTCTCAGGCTGCAGTTGGAACTGTGATGTCCACTCTGTCGGGGCAGGGGAGGAGGGGGGCCCGTCTGGGTCCAGAAAGAGGAAAGCCACACCAACCTTGGCTTCACCGGGCCAGCAGCTCAGAAATGTGGGCCTCTGAGGGAAGCCGGGCCCCTAAGCAGGACAGATGCCAGCGAGCCGGAGCAGGGGCGACGCCGACACTCAGTGGGCCTGCAGAGACGCCGCGCCCCACAGCAGCTCAGAAGGAAGAACTAGCCTGCCCAGTTCCAGAGCCTGGCTCTGTGTCCCCTTGTTGAGCGCAGGAGAGGGTAAGCGCCCCCTCGCTGAGCTGTGCCCAGGGCTGACGAGCTGTCCTGGGCCAAGTCAGCTCGGCACACAGAAAGCTCTCAGTACGTGATGGCGGATGTCAATATAGAGACGGCTACGTGGCTGCTCAGGGATGAGCCTTTGGGGGGGACATGTGTCACCCAGCAGTGCAGGGGGCAGCCCCGGCAGGCGAGGTAACCTTGGGGTCCAGGACCACCCGCCAGGGGCTTTCAGCAGCTCCCTGCACTGACGGGGAGTCCTGGAGGTTTCAGCTAAAGGAAGTGCCCGCACACGCTCCCATTTCTACAGCTGTGTGAGCCCATGATCTTCTCTGTGATTCTGAATCTTCCTCTACAGAACAGCAACAAAAGCCTTCACACAAAAGGTTTGCTTTTTAACAAAATGAATTTCCTTTTAAGACCGCAAAGAAGGGAGTTTCTGGTGAGCCTGAAGCCCCTTCCCAGCCACGCCGCGCCGTCCGCAGGAAGAGGGTGCTCTGAGAGGTGGGGAGGTCTGCGGCTTGGGAGGGGGCACTGGCCGGGGATGAAGAAAAACCCTCGAGGTTTGGAGAGACATACGGGCCATGCTTCAGGGCCAGACATCGCCCCCGCCCCGAAACCTGCCGCCACCCAGCCCGGGAGGACGGTGCCCTCAGAGCTGCCCATGCCCCGGCCCAGAACCCAGGCTGTGCTCCCCAGCGTCAGCCCCACGAGAGAAAGGGTGACCCTGTTTGCCGCTGCGCCCCCCGACAGGCCCGGCACAGGGCAGACTCTGGGGCCCATGTTCGGAAATGCAGAGGAGTAACCCAGCCACCTCCTACTTCCTGGGGCTCCCAGGGAAGGGCCCTGCCACTGCCCCCAGCCCCAGTCTTCATCCGCCAGAGAGGAAAGCATGCGGAGCACCTGCGGAGCACCTGCTGAGCACGCAGCGTGCCCGAGGGGCACACTCATTCTGGTGTCACAAGACCCCGCGAGGCAGCGCCAGTGGTGCCACGGGAGCGGCAGGGAAACGGGCCTAACGAGCTCAGAGGAGCGGGGGCCGAGGTGGGCCTCCAGCCCCGCAGTGTGGACACCGCCCCGCCCCCCGCCCCCCGCAGGCAGGCCGGCTCACCATGCGGAACTGCGCCTGTGCCTGCTGCAGCGCGCCCTCCTGCTCCGACTGGGCGACGCTGACGAAGATGCCGGCCTCGGCGCTGAACTGCAGGACGCTGCCTCGCAGGCGAGCCACGAAGTGCCCGAAGCTGCGTATGCAGCAGGCACGCACCACAGACTGCGGGGGCACGGGGCACTCAGGCACAGCAGGGGCCCTCCCGGAACCCCCCCAGAAAGGCCCCTGGTCTGTGGGGCGGGAGGGGGGCCCTGAGACCCGGAGCTTCGGGCTGCCGAGAGAGGAGGCTCCGGGCAGGCC
Organism: Spilogale gracilis; assembly: GCA_004023965.1. Classification (NCBI taxonomy): domain Eukaryota; kingdom Metazoa; phylum Chordata; class Mammalia; order Carnivora; family Mephitidae; genus Spilogale; species Spilogale gracilis. Next base: position 9,986 of record PITA01032431.1, read on the forward strand.
TGGTGAGCCGGGCCTCGGGCAGGGACAGAAAAGGCAGCGGGCACCCAGCTGAGCACAGGGGGACCTGGGCGCTCAAGTCACCTCCCTCCCCAGGGTCTTGCATGGAAAAACAAGGGCACTGAGCTAAACCAAGAGTTCGAGTTCCCTGGCCACCCGGCCCGCATGGTGACAGGGTCGCAGGGTGACTGGCACAGGTGGGGGGGAGCACAGCCCCTTCCAGCTCCCATCCTTCACAGGATGCCGGCCTGAGAATGGCTCCTACGCCCTAACAGCAGCCCTCCCACTCCCACACTCTGCAGGAGCTGGACACGGTGGAGGGAGGCCCGGGGGGGAGGGAGGCCCGCGGGGGAGGGAGGCCCGCGGGGGGGGGGGGAGGCCTGCAGGAAGGAAGCAGGGCCAGCCCAGCCCTGAGGACACCGCCCATCTGGAAGGGACGGCCACGAGCTGCGCTGCAGGGCTGGACGGAGGGCTGCTGGCTTCACCAACAGCGACCCACCTCCTCTAAGGCGCTAAGCAGGGGCCGAGCCGTGTCAAAGTTAAGGCGTCGATGGGCAGCCCGGAGGGGAGGCAGGTTACGAAGGGCCGTATCCTCTGGGAGCAGCAGGCTGGAGGGCAGGTCAGGCAGTTCACAACTTTCCAGAAGGTCCTGGACCTCGGGACACAGGGCCAGGCCTGGAGAGAAGATGCGTGAGATCCTCTGCCCTGTGGGAGCCCCCAGACAGACACAGCCCTTCCCACACAGCTCGCAGAGACCAGAGCTGGTCGGGCTGCAGGAGCAGAGCAGGCACGGGGAGCAGCGGGCTGCAAGGGGAAAGGCCCCCGACACCAGGGTGGACCCGAGAAGGGCCGTGTAGGAGGGCATGCACCCCTCTCAGGTAAGGCCAGAGGCGGGAACCAGAGGATGTGTGCCGCTGCAAGGCGGCAATGAGCTGGGGAGGCCCAGGAGGGCTCTCGGTGACCGGGGCTGGCTCCCAGGCCTGCCCCACTCCGCTCCTGCCCAGCCCACGGCCTTCCCCAGGGAGCACACTCCCTGGCCAACCAGGCCACCTGCCCACAGTGGGGCAGTGCTGGGGGGAAACCAGAGACGCAGAGAGACCACAATGGCTGCTGTGTGTCCCGGTGGCCAGGCAGTGAGCCCCATTAACCTCCTTCCCCCCAGGCTGGGTTACCAGGGAGGGGGCTGGACCTCCTGGGGCCCCAAGGGAGCGAGGAAGGGGGGCATGCGGGCCGCGCACTCACCCGACTCCTGCAGCTCGCAGGCAGCCGGCAGCAGGTTCAACAGCACCGACAGGCGGTTCCACAGACTCTGAGAACTCTGCGGGGAAGGGGGGCCTTCAGCGGGGCGAGGCAAGGACAGCAGAATGCCTGGGGGGGCTGTGGCCACAGGCCTAGAGCAATCTGATAGAAAAGCTAACAAAAGGGGCGCCTGGGTGGCTCAGTTGGTTAAGCGTCTGCCTTCGGCTCGGGTCATGATCCCGGAGACCCGGGATGGAGCCCCACATCGGGCTCCCTTGCTCGGTGGGAAGCCTGCTTCTCCCTCTCTCACTCCCCCTGCTTGTGCTCCCTCTCTGGCTGTGTTTCTCTCTGTCAAATAAAATAAAATCTTTAAAAAAAATTAAAAAAAAAAAAAAAAGTAAGTAAAATCTTAAAGAAAAAAAAAAAGAAAAGTTAACAAAAGAGGAGGGAGAGGAGACGGACTTCTGGGAGACCTGGAAAACAGGGAGCTGACCCCTTGAGGATGAAGGGGGCCCACGGGCCTGGCTGAACTTCACTGTCAGTACCAAGATCATGGGGAGAAGGTGTGAGGCCAGAGGAGGGACACTAGATTCTGGCAATGGGAGAAACTCGAGAGCTGGAGGCAGCTTTCCCCTGTTGTTTAGCCTGCCACGCACCCATCCTGGGACACCTGTGCGGGCACGTAACCCCAGACCCCCGTCCTTGGAACACCTCCCCCGATGACTAAGGGAGGCGAGCAAGTCGCTGCCAGCATGCATAATCACCCACCCGAGAGCCTGCTACCTACAGGGGAGCCTACGGGGGAGGGGTCTCGCACGGTGTCGCAGATGTGCTCCTGCGACAAAGCCACACTGGGCAAAAACTGTAGGGCCGGGCGCCTGGGGGCTCAGAGGGTGAAAGCCTCTGCCTTCGGCTCAGGTCATGATCTCGGGGTCCTGGAATGGAGGCCCGCATCTGGCTCTCTGCTCAGTGGGGGGGCCTGCTTCCCCCTCTCTCTTTGCCTGCCTCTCTGCCTTCTTGTGATCTCTCTGTCAAATAAATAAATAAATCTTAAAAACAAAAGCAAAAACTGCAAGGCCCTCGAGGCTCAAACAGGCTGACACTGAGAAGGCACCCCCCCCCCAGCCTCCACCACTCCCTCTGCTGCTCCCCTGCCCCAATGCCTCCTCTACCGTCTGGCCGTCCTGCCGCACCCCCATCCCCTCTCCCCTGCACCACTCTGGACTCCAGACGGAGCTCCAGGCCGGCCCCCACACACGCCTTCGTCAACCCCACTCCTGATGACAGGCATATGTCCCCCGCACGGGGCACAAAGTGGAACAAGCAGCTCTTGCTTTCCTCGTCCACAAACTCTGGGTCCCAGCCCAGGCCACAGGCTCCTGGAGGGCAGAGGCCACATCTAATCCTGTCCGTGTAAAAAGCGTTAAGGGCCCACCCAAAGCAGGTGCCTAACTTCTGTCGTGATGGAAGCGGTTGAGAGGCCTCCCAGAGCCCCCACGGCGCTGCTCCCCCGACACCCCAGAGAGCCGCACCTGCGCGCACACGACGATGAGGTCAGGGTTGGCCCGCAGCCAGTCCAGGAAGGCCTTCACGGCGGGAAGCAGGCCTTCGGCTGCCAGGACTTGTAGCTTCTCCTGGACGCTGCGCTCGTTCCGACAGGAGCGCCCGCTGGACTCGCTGCCCTCCGACTCGGAGCCCTCCTCAGAGGCTGGAGTGGGGGACAGAGGGCCAGGGTCAACAGCAGGCACAGGGCATTGGGCTTTAGCTCTAGGCCGGGGTGCACTCGCCCTGCCCGTACCCTGGAGCAAAGTTCTGATGCGGAAGATGGGGACCTCACTACGCACCCCTGCCTCACCTTTCTAGGCCCACCAACCAGATGCTTTTAAGCCAAGAGATTGGTGCCTCTGCCCTTCCTGGAGCACCTGGGGGCTCCGCCGGTGAAGCATCTGCCTTCTGCTCAGGTTATGACCTCAGGGTTCTGGGACTGAGCCCTGCAGTGGGCTCCCTGTTCAGTGGAGAGTCTGCTTCTCCCTCTGCCTCTGCTCCCACTCCCCCTGCTGTGCTCACTCTCTCTGACAAATAAATAAAATCTTGAAAAGAAAAAAAAAAAAGAAAAAAAAAGAAAAACTGTTTCTTCCTGGGGTGCTGGGTGGCTCAGTCGGTTGGTTGAGTGTCCGATTCTTGATCTCAGCTCAGGTTTGGATCTTAGGGTCATGAGTTCAAGCCCTATGAGGAGCTCCACACTGGGCGTGGAAACTACTAAAAAAAATAAATAAGTAAATAAAAAGAATATGGCTTCTTCTATCTCAAGCTCACTGGTGAGGATGGTGTACAGCTACTCTCCCCAACCAGTGTTTATAAAAGACCTACTCCCTGCTAGAAAACAGAGCAGACAATCAGAAGGCAGCTGTTGGGGAGGGAGAAAAGGCATCCCAAATTAAAAGAAACACCCCTGAGGTGCCTTGGTTAAGGTGCTCACTCGGTTAAGCGTCTTACTCCTGGTTTCAGCTCAGGTCACCATCTCAGGGTCTGTGAGAGCAAGCTCCGTGTTGGGCCCCAGGCTCAGCACGGAGTCAGCTTGGATTCTCTCTCCCACTCTTCCTCCCTCTCGGGTCCTCCCCTCTCACACAGGCACACGCTAATACATAAACTAAACTGGCAGGTCAGAGCACAGAGCAGGTCGTTCCCCTCTGCACCCCAGCTTCCTTGCCTCTTTTGTCCCACCCTCCTACAGGTCCCCCC
>PITA01032432.1:0-13949 GCA_004023965.1 Spilogale gracilis
CAGACAAAGGGCTGGTATCCAAGATCTATAAAGAACTACTCAAACTCAACACCCAAAAAGAAGATGAACACATCAAAAAATGGGCAAGAGACATGAAGAGGCACTTCTCCATAGAAGATATACAAATGGCCAACAGACACATGAAAAAATGTTCAGCGTCACTAGCTATCAGGGAAATTCAAATCAAAACCACACTGAGGGCGCCTGGGTGGCTCAGTTGGTTGGGCGGCTGCCTTCGGCTCAGGTCATGATCCTGGAGACCCAGGATCGGGTCCCACATCGGGCTCCCTGCTCGGCGGGAGGCCTGCTTCTCCCTCTCTCACTCCCCCTGCTTGTGTTCCCTCTCCGGCTGTGTTTCTCTCTGTCAAATAAATAAAATCTTAAAAATAAAATAAAAATAAAATAATTTAAAAAAAAAAAAAAAAAAAAAAAAAAAAAAAAAAAAAAAAAAAAAAAAAAAAAAAAAAAAAAAAAAAACCACACTGAGATACCACCTTACACCAGTCAGAATGGCCAAAATTAAGTCAGGAAACAACAAGTGTTGGAGAGGCTGCGGAGAAAGGGGAACCCTCTTACATTGTTGGTGGGAATGTAAACTGGTGCAGCCGCTTTGGAAAACAGTGTGGAGATTCCTTAAAAAATTAAAGATAGAGCTACCCTATGACCCTGCAATTGCACTACTGGGCATTTACCCCAAAGATACGGATGTAGTGAAAAGAAGAGCCATATGCACCGCAATGTTCATCGCAGCAATGGCCACAATCGCCAAACTGTGGAAAGAGCCAAGGTGCCCATCAACAGATGAATGGATAAAGAAGATGTGGTACATATATACAATGGAGTACTATGCCTCCGTCAGAAAGGATGAATACCCAACTTTTGTAGCAACATGGGCTGGACTGGAAGAGATTATGCTGAGTGAAATAAGCCAAGAAGAGAAAGTCAAGTATCGCATGGTCTCACTCACTTGCGGTGCATGAGAGGCAGACTGGAGGACAGTGGCAGAAGGAAAGCGGATGGGAACTGGGGTAGTCTAGGGAGGGAAACGAAGCAACGGAGACTTTGGACACAGAAACAAACTGAGGGACTTGGAGGGAGGGGGGTGGAGGGATGGGAGAGCCTGGTGGTGGGTACTGGGGACACCTAAAGCGTGGAGCACTGGGTGTGGGGAATGGGGAATGAATCTTGAAACACTGGAAAAAAAATTTTAGTAACAATAAAAAAAAAAAAAAGAAGAAGTCTTGTAGCAATTAATATTTTATGGGCAGAAGCAGACATTTCCTACATACTCATTTTAGTTTTCTGAAATCAACTGGTTTTCATGAACATTTTAGAATAGATTTAACTCAGTATTTTCTTCCAAATTTATCAATAAGAGATTCTAATAGCCGTTATTTCTAAGTTCAGTAAACAAAAACAAATGTTCAGATCTAAATTTATCAGGAATATTTCATTCTTTTATCCATTTTTGGTCTCTAACAAAACTTAAAAAGTTTATTTTGTATTTATTTTTTTCTACTAGTAATAGTCATCACAGATTGATAACTGTATTTATTTTGTTACTTAACCATAAGCAATTCTTTTCAGATGTTCATTACTCTAGAGTCAAAATCTCTTATCAATATCAAAATTCTTCATTTAACATTTCTGAAATATTTCTAATTTTTTATTTTTATTTTATTATTTTTTAAAATGTATTTATTTATTTGACAGAGAGAAACACAGCTAGAGAGAGAACACAGCAGGGGAGTGAGAGAGGGAGAAGCAGGCTTCCCACCAAGCAGGAAGCCTGATGTGGGGCTCAATCCTGGGTCTCCAGGATCATGATCTGAGCCGAAGGCAGCTGCCCAACCAACTGAGCCACCCAGGCACCCTTAATTTTTTATTTTTAAAAATTTTATGTATTTAAGTAAATTCTACCCCCAATGTGGGGCTTGAACTTGTGACTGCAAGATCAAGAGTCACATGCTTCTCTGACTGAGCCAATCAAGTGTCCAAGCTGGTGTCCGAATATTTCTAATATTTTAAGTACTTCTCCTTGCTGCTACAGTATATCAAATATAGCATTATTTAGGAGTTTAAGAAATCAAGCAGAAAGACTTTAAAAAGCAGAGTAGAATTTTTGGCTTTCTCATTGGGCTGAGGTGGTAAAGATTATAATTTGGAACCCACCAAGGTGGACGGACCCTAGTAGACACTCAAAGCTTTCAGCTGGGAATCCACAGAGGTCTATGTTTTAAGAGCCACAGTGAACTAACTAGAGACAGAAGGAGCCTTACCACATTAACAAGCCTCAATTTATACCATTCCCTGAGTAGATTAGGTGACCAGGTCCTACGCAGCCAGAGAGAATAAATATTGTGTACAGTAAGATGGTATTATTCCAGAGCCTCACCAATTTTTCAGAAATTATCAAGCAGGACAAAAGGAAGAACCAAATGACCAGAAACTGACAGAAAAACAATGGCAACAGTTACTGCACAGATGATCCAGGTGCAGGGGTTCTAAAACAAGGACATTAAAAGAACTATGATTAATACTTTTAAGAATATTGAGGAAAGATGGATATAGTTAAAACCAAATGGAACATTCATCAGAAAAGTAGAAACTATGAAAAAAGACTACAATGAAATTAAGAAGTCAATTCATATAAACACACTATTACAAAAGTGGAAAGACTTGGAGTGGAAAAAGATATTTATAGTAAACATATCTGACAAAAAAATTGCGACAGACAACTCAAAGGGAAAACATGCAAAAGTCTTAGAGAAACTTCATAAGAGGTATCAGAATGGCTAACTAACGTAAAAATGTGCTTACCTTCATTATTAGAAGGAAATACAAAATTAAAACCAATACATGATGCTATAAACATACCAGTGTGGCTACAGCAAAAAAGGCAGGTATTATCAAGTGATGGCAAGGATATGAAAGAACAAAAAGCTCAGTATATTTCCTAATGGGAATGTAGCTTTGGTATGACCTTGTTGGTAAAGTGTTTGGTAATATCTTATTAAACCTGAAAACACATATATTCTATGACCTACCAATTCTATTTCCAGGCAAATGTTCAACAGATATGTATGTTCACCAAAAGACATGTAAAAGAATGTTCATTACTACTCATAATTTTCCCAATCTGCAGACAACCCAGATGCCCATTAACAGTTGTGAATAAGTGAGGTATATTCGTGTGATGAGCACTATATAGCAACAAGAATGAATAAACCTGCCGCTACACAACTGCACAGATGACCCTCACAGCCCATAATGGTGGGAAAAAGAGGCAGGGCACCAAAGCTTATTGAGTATGGATGACTCCATTTACATAAATGTGAAAACCAAACAAAAACAACTTATGGTGTTAAAAGTTCAGATAGTGGTTACTTAGGTCAGTTGTGGTACACGGGTGGGATTAGTGACCAAGGGTGAAGAATGAGGCAGACTGGATGCCACTGATTTGATCAGGAAGATATTTACAAAGTAAAAGTGTTTACTTTGTTAAAATTTGCCAAACAATATACTTTTTGTTTGTGCAGTTCTCAGTGTGCACTATGTCAATTAACTTTATTTAAAAATTATGGGTGCTTGGGTGGCTCAGTGGGTTAAGCAGCTGCCTTCGGCTCGGGTCAGGATCCAGAGTCCTGGGATCAAGCCCTACCCTGGGCTCCCAGCTCAGCAGAGAGCCTGCTTCTCCCTCTGCTTGCTGTTCTATCCACTTGTGCTCTCTCTGTATCTCTGTCAAATAAATAAATAATATCTTTTAAAAAATTATATATACACATATAGGGTGTATTTGTGTAGGTAAAGTTGTTAACACCCCAAGAAATTCATGTCTGCAAACTAATGAAATTCTGTGAGCATTTAATGACATATTACTTTAATAAAACTGTTCCACTGATTGCTACCAATGATGGCTTTTTTTTTTTTTTTTAAGATTTATTGATTTATTTTAGCTAGAGCAAGTGGGGGAAGGGGGACAGAGGGAAAGGGAGAGAAAGAATTTCAAGAAGACTCCCTGCTGAGCTTGGAGCCTTATTAGGGGCCAGATCCCACAACCCTGAGATCAAGACCTGAGCCAAAATCAAGTCAGATGCTTAATAAACTGAGACACCCAGGTGCTGCAATGATGGCTGTTTTTAAATGAACCATATCTGGGAGGGAAACTGAAGACATTGCTGATTTTCATATTCATCTGGGTATACCTACCCCATGTTTTCTACCTGCATTTTACCTTGGGGAAAAAACTGTGTCACATTAGTAATTACAATTCTCCAGGTAATGTTATAATATAGTAATTTAAGTTTATGGGTTCTGGAGACAAACTTGTCTCAGTCTAAATCCATTGGTAGCTTTAGTGGCTTGGTCACTTACTAGCTGAGGGTTTTGGGGGCAAGAAACTCTGCCTTGGTTTCTTCATCTATAAAAGAAGGAAAAGTTTCAAAATATTATAATACTGTTAATGAAGAATGAGTAGGAAGGAGCACATGCAACACTGTAGGAAATTTCTTAAAATATTATGGCTGGTAACTGCTTTTCCCCCTTTGATCTCTACAAATAGTTCTTTTTTTTTTTTTTTTTTTTTTTTAAGATTTTATTTATTTGATAGAGAGAAACATAGCCAGAGAGGGAGCACAAGCAGGGGGAGTGAGAGAGGGAGAAGCAGGCTTCCCGCCGAGCAGAAAGCCCGATGTGGGACTCGATCCCGGGTCTCCGGGATCATGACCTGAGCCGAAGGCAGTTGCTTAACCAACTGAGCCACCCAGGTGCCCCCAAATAGTTCTTCACATGAAGTTCAGTGCCAGGCTTATGTTTTACACATAATTAATCTTTCATTCAATCAACATCAGTGAAATAGTCTGTTCCTGGGTGCCTTACAACTTGAAGCTTCCTTTTCATCTTTGGAAATGATTGCACATCAAGGCATTTTCTTCCTAATTAAGCAAGTTCCTTTTCTTCAAACATGTGTTCTGGTCCATAGCCTTCTCTTCTATGAGCTTCTTCAGCTCAGCTGTTACTGCCTTTCCCATTTCCTATACATTCTCAACAAGAAAATGTTTAAACTTCTAAATAGAACCATTACTATAGACATAGAAAGCACTAATTCCTTCAGTACTTGAGATTAACAGAAAAAACAATTATAAAACGACCTGGGGGGGCGCCTGAGTGGCTCAACTGGCTAAGCGACGGCCTTTGGCTCAGGTCATGATCCTGGAGTCCAGAATCGGGCTCCCAACTCCATAGGGAGTCTGCTTCTCCCTCTGACCTTCTTCCCTCTCCTGCTCTCACTCTCTCTCCCTTGAAATAAACTAAATCTTTAAAAAAAATAAAAAAAACCCTCCTGGATCTCTCTAGAGTTTTAATAATAGTGGGAACAAGTTTTTGCTTTTCTTTTTAAAAGTTCCTTTATTTCTTGACTATTTTTTGAAAAATTTTAAATAAATTATATGTATAAAGTAGTACCTAAACTGCTATGTAGAGTAGCTATGATAGAACCCCCACACTTGAACAATTTGAGAAGCAATTATTCTAAAAAATCTAAAGAAATTTAACTTTTTATGTATATGTATTTGTTTGATATTTAGAGATATATATCTGTTTGAGGACATCAGAAAGCTGTGGTAGAAGCCAGGACTTAAGGAACTGAGATCCCAGAGAGAAAGAGGGTATAAAGAAATGAGCTAGACACCTCAGTGGTGTTTCTCTTATGTCTTATGTCAACGAAACCATTCAGGAGTACTGAGAAGCCAAGCAGAACGTGGCTGATATCACAGTGGATGGTATCAGGGAGACAAAAATTGGAATATACAACCAGCAACAGAGGGGGAACCATAGGAAACACTCCAGTCTTTCTGGTGGTGGAAATCTTAGAGGGCTATGCCATAGGATGGAGTAAAAATCAAAACAGGCCAAGTCTTATAAAGACTGCAAATAAGCCTCAGTTCTGCTCAATTCCTGATTAGACTGAAGTATATTATCTAACATAATGGCTTAAAAAATAAACATTTATTATCTCGGTGTCTGTGGGTAATGCAATATGGAGCAGTATAGTTGGGGGCTTTGGCTCAGGATCTATCATTGCAGTCAGGATGATGCAGGCAGGAGGTGCAGTCATCTGAAGGCTTACCGAGGGTTAAACATCCTATTTCCAAAATGGTTTACTCACATGGCTGTTGGCAGGGTGCCTCACCATGTGGGATTCTGCACAGGCTGCCTGATGTCCTCTAGTAAACTGTGCTTGTTGCCATGTTAATATGGCGGTTAGCTTGCCCCAGAGCAAGCAATCCAAGAGAAAGAAAGGAAGCTATGATTTTTTTATGATCTAGTTACATACTGCCACTTTTGCCATATTCTATTTGCTATCACTAAGTACAGTCCAAGACAAAAACTAGACTCCACTTTTTTTAAAGGAAGGGTATATTGAAGAATGTGTGCCTATATTTTAAAACCCTCAACAGAGTCTATGTCCCTCTCTCTGCTGCCTCCAGAGTGTGGGGTGAATCTGCTCTGATGGAAGATAACATCATTTAGAATCCTCTACAATTTTCAATACACAATGTCCAAGATTCAAACAAAAAATTAACAGTTAAAATAACAAAGAGGACAAAGATGAAAAAAATAGCAACTAGAAACAGAGCTCAAAGTGACCTGAATACAAGGGTCATGAGAAATGGATCAGAAAATACAGTGATTAAAATGTTCAACACATGGACAACAAGATAAAGAATTTCACCAGCAAACCTCTTATCTATAGAAAAGAATACAGGGGCGCCTGGGTGGCTCAGTTGGTTAGGCGACTGCCTTCGGCTCAGGTCATGATCCCGGAGACCCGGGATCAAGTTCCACATCGGGCTCCCTCTCTCGCCTGCTTCTCCCTCTCTCACTCCCCCTGCTTGTGTTCCCTCTCTCGCTGTGTTTCTCTCTGTCAAATAAATAAAATCTTTAAAAAAAAGAAAAAAAAAAGAAAAAAAAAGAAAAGAATACAATGGTGGGGTGCCTGGGTGACTCAGTCTGCTAAGAGTCCAATTCTTAATTTCAGCTCAGGTCATGATCTCAGGGTTGTGAGACTGAGCCCAGTGTCACGCTCAGCACTGGATGTGGAGCCTGCTTAAGATTCCCTCCTCCGGGGCACCTGGGTGGCTCAGTGGGTTAAAGCCTCTGCCTTCGGCTCAGGTCATGATCTCAGGGTCCTGGGATTGAGGCCTGCATGCTTAGCAGGGAGCCTGCTTCCTCCTCTCTCTCTGCCTGCCTCTATGACTGCCTGTCGTCTCTCTCTGTGTCAAATAAATAAATAAAATCTTAAAACAACAACAACAACAACAAAGATTCCCTCCTCCCTTCTTTATTTGTCCCTCCCCCACCACTCATTCATGTATGTGTCCTTTCTCTTTAACCAAACAAAAAGGAAGGGGAGAACTGAAAACTAAGCAAACTGAAATTAACAATTCAATACAATGGGTTTAATAGCCACTTGGATACAGCTGAAGAGAGTATTCATAAATTGGAAAATAGGTTAGTAGAAAATATCCAGACTGGAGGATGGTGTGTACAAGGAATCACATATATGAAATATTGCAGGGGAGAAGAGATGGAATGGTGCTGAAGGAATTCTTAAGAGATAATGGCCAGGAATTTTCCAAAAATAATGGAAGACATAAAACCAGACTCATGAAAAACCATGAGCCCCTATCAAGATAACTTAAAAAAACAAACACTAAATCCAAGCCCCCACAACTAGCATCATATCGCATACTGATGAAAACCAAAGTAGAAGATCTTAAAAGCAGAAATACAGACATTATCTTCAAAGAACCCACAATATGACTGAAGCTAACTTTCCAACAGAAATGAAAGAAATCAAAGACATGTAATGACATCTTGAAAGTTCTGAAATTACCTACAATTATTGAACTACTCATGTTAAAATATCCTTTAAAAATAAAGACAAAAAGGAATTATTTCCAGACCAAAAAACCTGACAGAATTTATCTTGAGCAAAACTAAAAAAAGAAGTAACAAAGTTCTTCAGGCAGAAGGAAAATTTTCCCAGGTGGAAAGACAGAAATACAGGAATAAATGAAGAACAACAGGAGGGGTAAATATGTGGATAATTTTAAATGAGTAATGACTGTACAAGACAGTGGTTTCATCTTAGGAGATTTAAAATACAGCTGACCTTGAACAACAAGGGTATGAACTATACAGGTCCACTTATACATGGATTTTCTTCAATAATTAATATATAGTACTCTTCAGTTTATTTTCTCTTAGGATTTTTAATAATATTTTCCTTTCTCTAGGTTACATTATTGTAAAAATATAGTATATAATACATATACAAAATGTTTAATTGACTTTATATTATCAATAAGGATTCCAGTCAGCGGTAGACTATTAATAATTAAATTTGGGGGGAGGTTAAGAGTCATGTGTGAATTTTTGACCATGAATGGGGTCAATGCTACATTGTTTGATGGTCAACTGTAATATAAAATTAAAATGTATGAAAACACACAAAAAATGGAGGAGGAGTGGTAAGTGGAGTTACAAGGTTCTAAGGTAAAGCATTAAGCTACCTACAAAATGGTAAACGTACTAATTCATATTGAATTCTAATTATTACAGTCAATCTAAATCATGGTTTTTAGGACAATTTCTAAAGAAACAATGAAAGATGTATAATTAACAAGGTAATGGGGGAAAAAAAAAGATTAATCCAAAAGAAAGCTAAAATAGAGTTAGACACACCAACACAAATAGAGGAAAAGCCCCATTAAATAGATGGGATAAAAGAAAACAAGTGGTAAGATTGTAGTTATGAACCCACATATTTCAGGAGGTTTACATTACACATAAACTAAATTTTCTAATAGATAGCTATTTTCAAATTAGACTAAAAACACATGTGTAGTTTAAGAAGTAATTATTAAGCATGTAGCTGCCACTCAGGTAAATACATTTTATATGACCAGCACTTCAGAAACCCACATGCCTCTATCCTATATCATAAATTTCCTCCATAAATAGCATTTGTAGTGCTAATTTCTTTGCTTTAGTCTTCAGAGTTACCATCTACCCTTGACTTCCTACATAATTTAGTTTTCTTCTGGCTCTTTTTGACCTTTAGTTGAATGGAATCCTACTATTTGAGTCTGCTTTTTCATAATATTTTTGCAGGAGAAACTTGTACTGCTGCAAGTGACTGCAGTTCTTCCATTTCCCCTAATATACAGAATTCCACTGTATGGATTTACTGCATTTATTCTTTTCAACTGCAGATCGGCTTTTTGTCCTTCTAGTTTTCGACTATTATGGGAAATGCTAACAAACATTCCTCTACATATATCCTATTCCACATTTAGAGGGTACGTATCAAAGGATGGGACTGTGAGGTCAAAGGATAATCAGATCTTCAATATTTTTAGATAATGCCAAATTTTTTTCTAAAGCGTTATACCACTTTACTCTTCTAACAACAAAAATGTTAAATAAAATCTATTCCCTTTATTTTAAAACCTCACCAAATCACTTGTAACAGATTTTAAAATGTTTTATTTTCCTTACCTGATATGAAAAGGTATCTCGTGGCTTTAGTTTACATTTTCCTGATTACTACTGTAGATAAGCACTTTTTCATATGTTTATTATTGGTCAGTTGGAATTCCTCTTTTGTGAAGTAGATGTACCCTTTTGCCCATTTTTCTTCTGTATTATCTGGCTTTTACTCATTGATTTGAAGTGTGTTCTATATTCTCTGGGTACTATGTCCCTAGAGGTTCCACGTGCTACAAGTGTCTTCTCCCACTTGATGGCCTGTTTTCTTGAGGAAAGGTTCTAATTTTAATATGGTAAAATGGATCTTTTTCTTAATTGCAAAGGTATTTGTGTTGTAAGAAATCCTTGCTTATCCTAAGTTCATGAGGATGTTCTGTATTACCTTCTAAAAGCTTTATAATTTTCCTTAAGATATAGGAGATTGATTTTTTTAAAAGATTTTATTTATTTATTTGATAGAGAGATATCACAAGTAGGCAGAAAGAGAGGAAGAAGCAGGCTCCCCGCTGGGCAGAGAGCCCGATGTGGGCCTCGATCCCAGGACCCTGAGATCATGACCTGAGCTGAAGGCAGAGGCTTTAACCCACAGAGCCACCCAGGCACCCAGGAGATTGATTTTTTATGTGTGGTCTGACATAGAGAGACAATGTCTTTCCTATTTTTCTTAACATGAATAGCAAAGTAACCGCACCATTTACTAAAAGTCAATCATTTCCCAAATGATGTGACATACAGTCTCCATCACATACTACATATACGTATATGCATGGGTTTCTGGATTCTCTGTGACACTGCTCTATTTGTCTATCACTTGAATTGAGTAATACCACATTGTTGTAATTGCTGTGGTTTTGTAGTGTCCTGACATCTGATGGCAAATTACTTCCTTTTTGTTTCTCAAGTTGATTGTTATCTTGGTCTCTTAATTCATTGTATTTGCATAGACATTTTAGAATGAAATCAGCTTGTCAAGTTCCACAAAATTACACACTGGAAAACTGATTGAATTTGCATTCTATAAATTAATTTGAACAAAGGTGAAAACATTCTATAAATACTGCGTTATTCAACCCATAAACATAGTTCATTTTTCCACTGAATTCTTCTTTACTCTCTCTCAAAGTTTTATAATTTTCTTCAGTGATTACACATCTTATTAAATGTATTCCTAGGTCTGGTGCTACTATATGGGTATCATATCTTTTAAAAGTATCCTTTAGGGGCGCCTGGGTGGCTCGGTTGGTTGGGCGACTGCCTTCGGCTCAGGTCATGATCCCGGAGACCCGGGATTGAGTCCTGCATCGGGCTTCCTGCTCGGCGGGAAGCCTGCTTCTCCCACTCTCACTCCCCTTGCTTGTGTTCCCTCTATGGCTGTGTTTCTCTCTGTCAAATAAATAAAATCTTTAAAAAAAATAAAATAAAATAAAAGTATCCTTTAATTCCCTAATTATTTGTATCTGGTATACAAGAATATAATTTCTTATGTCTGAGATTGGCAATCATGTTAACTTCTTCTTAATCCTATTATTTTATCTGTAAGTTACTTTGGATTTCTTACATTATATACCTACCCCAATCACCCAAGAACAGAAATATTTCTTCCTTCTTTTTCAATCCTTTCTATACTGACCTCTTTTTCTTTCATTAAACAAGAGATCCAGTATAATGTTAGTGGTGAAAGGAGGCATCCTTCTATTTTGTATTTCAAAGGAAATACTTCCAATATTTGTCCATCAGATCTGTTTTAGGGTTTTTGTAGATACTCTTTATCTGATTAAGGAAGTTATCTACCTATTCCAAGATTGCAAGGAATTTGTTTTTGATCCTAAACAGGTTACTTTAGGGGCACCTGGGTAGCTCAGTCATTAAGCATCTGCTTTTGGCTCAGGTCATGATCCCAGAGTGCCGGGATCAAGCCCCATATCAGGTTTCCTGCTTGGCGGGAGGCCTGCTTCTCCCTCTCTCACTCCCCCTGCTTGTGTTCTCTCTCTAGCTGTGTTTCTCGGTCAAATAAATAAATAAAATCATTAAAAAAATAGGTTACTTTATCCAATCCTACCTCTATTGTGAGTTAATAATGATTCCTGTTCTGGTAAATTGCATTACCTGATTTTTTTTTTTTTAAATTATTGAACCAATCTTGTAGCATTCCTGAGACAAACTCAACTTTTATAGATTATTGGACTTGGCTTTACTAGTATCTTGTTGGGGATATCTGCATCTATTTCATGGGTAAAAATGGACTGTAATTTTCCATTTCTGTAAAACGTTAAAATTGATTTTAATATCAGAATATCACAGTTATACTAGATTTTAGTATCTAGTCTCATAAAACTGAAAAATATTCCCTCTTTAATTTTTTGGAAGTTTGTTTAAAGCTGGTGTTGTTTCTTTATTCTGGTTTATAAAACTCACCACTGAATCCACCCATCAGGGTCAGCTAACATACACTTATTAGCATGGCTGCCAGGGACAAGTTTCATAAATTGCACGTTCTTCCTTCATTATAGAACATAAGGCAGATTGTTCGTATCATAGATAGAAGCCATTGATAAATGTGACTTACTAGTATTCTAAAAAATGGTATATTAATGGGGTCTTCACTTTTTCACTTTTATCACTACCATTTTCTTTTTCTTTTTTGCCACTCTATGAGTTTCAGCACACACATTAAGAGTGGTAACAACAAAGACTCACTGAAATGTGACTCTTGCATTCACAAACTAAATAAATGCCGTCTTCATAGCAGCTTCCTAGTTCAAAACTAAAATGTAGGACTCAGTATCATGTAATATTAGGGTTTCTTCTGAAGAGTCAAAACTGCTGTAAATTCCCCAAAACCAAGGATCTACTGCAAATGGTACAGATTTGTAATGCTTCTCCTTCATTCTGTGGCCTCCTTGAGTGTGCATAGCTATTTGGGGAAAGGGTGGTGTTCTTAAAAGAATTCCTTATTTTTGGTTATGTATTTTTTTTCTTTTTAAAAGCTGGGGTATAATTTAACACTTAAAAGGAAAGCCTCAGGATATTTTAAGGAGTTAATGGTAGGAATAAAAAGTAAGGGGCACCTGGGTGGCTCAGTTGGTTAAGCGACTGCCTTTGGCTCAGGTCATGATCCCAGAGACCCGGGATCGAGTCCTACACCAGGCTCCCTGCTCAGCAGGAAGCCTGCTTCTCCCTCTCTCATGCCCCCTGCTTGTGTTCCCTCTCTGGCTGTGTTTCTCTCTGTCAAAGAAATAAAATCTTTAAAAAAAAAAGAATAAAAAGTAATACTATATTATAAAGCTCCAAAAGACCAAAGAAAACAATTCATTAAAATGCCCCTCGCCCAACATTAATCAAGGCAGGAATTACCAATCATGTTTCTTTGTTAAACTAAATGACTTCTCTAACAGCCCTGGATCTTTTATTTTTATTTATTTATTTATTTTTTATTGTTACTAAAATTTTTTTTCCAGTGTTTCAAGATTCATTCCCCATTCCCCACACCCAGTGCTCCATGCTTTAGGTGTCCCCAGTACCCACCACCAGGCTCTCCCATCCCTCCACCCCCTTCCCTCCAAGTCCCTCAGTTTGTTTCTGTGTCCAAAGTCTCCGTTGCTTCGTTTCCCTCCCTAGACTACCCCAGTTCCCATCCGCTTTCCTTCTGCCACTGTCCTCCAGTCTGCCTCTCATGCACCGCAAGTGAGTGAGACCATGCGATACTTGACTTTCTCTTCTTAGCTTATTTCACTCAGCATAATCTCTTCCAGTCCAGCCCATGTTGCTACAAAAGTTGGGTATTCATCCTTTCTGACGGAGGCATAGTACTCCATTGTATATATGTACCACATCTTCTTTATCCATTCATCCGTTGATGGGCACCTTGGCTCTTTCCACAGTTTGGCGATTGTGGCCATTGCTGCGATGAACATTGGGGTGCATATGGCTCTTCTTTTCACTACTTCTGTATCTTTGGGGTAAATGCCCAATAGTGCAATTGCAGGGTCACAGGGTAGCTCTATCTTTAATTTTTTAAGGAATCTCCACACTGTTTTCCAAAGCGGCTGCACCAGTTTACATTCCCACCAACAGTGTAAGAGGGTTCCCCTTTCTCCGCAGCCTCTCCAACACTTGTTGTTTTCCGTCTTGTTAATTTTGGCCATTCTGACTGGTGTAAGGTGGTATCTTAGAGTGGTTTTGATTTGAATTTCCCTGATAGCTAGTGACGCTGAACATTTTTTCCTGTGTCTGTTGGCCGTTTGTATATCTTCTTCGGAGAAGTGCCTCTTCATGTCTCTTGCCCATTTTTTGATGTGTTCATCTTCTTTTTGGGTGTTGAGTTTGAGTAGTTCTTTATAGATCTTGGATACCAGCCCTTTGTCTGTAGTGTCATTTGCAAATATCTTCTCCCA
>PITA01032433.1:0-13947 GCA_004023965.1 Spilogale gracilis
TAATCTAGGGAGGGAAACGAAACAACAGAGATTTTGAACACAGAAACAAACTGAGGGACTTGGAGGGAAGGGGGTGGAGGGATGGGAGAGCCTGGTGGTGGGTACTGGGGACACCTAAAGCGGGGAGCACTGGGTGTGGGGAATGGGGAATGAATCTTGAAACACTGGAAAAAAAAATTTAGTAACAATAAAAAAAAAATCTAAAAAAAAAAAAAGAAAATAACATGGTTACAGGAGACAGACAGAGATGCCCGTGTTTACGTACTGACCCCAAGTAATGGGTGGCACAGTACAGTGAAAACGAGCGGGTGACATTCCTAGAGCAGAGCAGCAAAAAAATATCAACCACATTTATATACATTCAGAATTGTTGAATTAGTTAAGGATGCTCTGACAAATGTGAAAAATACTTTTTTATTTTTAATCTTGAATTCTAAGTGAAATTCTTGCTAAGCTTATTTCTTCATGTAATGGGACAATACACACCCAGCTTGTCGTGCCCTTTTGCCTCATTACTTATGTATCTTTTCCCTTCTGGTAAATGTCAGGTGGTAAAATTGAAAATATAGTTTGTTTGGTGTTTCAAATACAAAAAAAAAAAAATGGTATGGTGCTGGAACAAAAATAGACACACAGATCAATGGAAAACAATAGAGATAACTATATGGTCAATAAATCTATGAAAAATAAAGCAAGAGTATACAATGGGGAAAGACATTCTCTTCAACAAATGGTGCTGTGAAAACTAGACAACTACATGGAAAATAATGAAATTGGACCACTTTCTTCCAACATACACAAAAATGAACTCCAACTGGACTAAGTATCTGAATGTGAGACTTAAAGCATAAAAGTCCTAGAAGAGAGCTCAAGCAGTAATTTCTCTTACATCAGCCTTATCAACATTTTTCTAGATATGTCTCCTAAGTCAAGGAAAACAAAAGCAAAATTAAACAACTGGGACTATACCAAATTAAAAATGTTTTGCACAATGGAGGAAACCATTAACAAAACAAAGAGGGAAAGTACTGAATGGCAGAACATATTTGCAAATGATGTATGCAATATGGCATTAATATCTAATATATATAAAAAACCTTACATAATTCAACACCAAAAAGGAAACAATCCAACTAAAAAATGGACAGAAGATATGAATAGCTATTTTTCCAAAGACATACCTCATCAGAGAAATGTAAATCAAAACCATAAGTAGATATCACCTCAACCTGTCAGAATGGCTAGAAAAAAATGATAAGAAATTAAGTTTGGAGAAAAGGGAACCCTCATGCACTGTTGGTGGGAATGCAAACTGGTGCAACCACTGTGGAAAACAGTATATAGGCCCCTCAAGAAAATAAAAAGAGAATTATCAATAATTCCACTATTGGATATTTACCCAAAGAAAATGAAAACACTAGGGGCGCCTGGGTGGCTCAGTTGATTAAGCGACTGCCTTCGGCTCAGGTCATGATCCCGGAGACCAGGGATCAAGCCCCGCATTGGGCTCCCTGCTCGGCAGGAAGCCTGCTTCTCCCTCTTTCACTCCCCTTGCTTGTTTGTGTTCCCTCTCTAGCTGTGTTTCTCTCTGTCAAATAAATAAATAAAAATCTTAAAAAAAAAAAAAAGAAAATGAAAACACTAATTTGCATGCCCCTGTTTATTGCAGCATTATTTACAATAGCCAAGATATGGAAGCAGCCCAACTGCCTATCAATAGATGAATAAATAAAGATGTAATGCAGAGAGAGAGAGAGAGGGAGAGGAATATTACGCAGTTATATAAAACAATGAGATATTGCCATTTGCAACACCATGGATGGATCTAGAGGATATAATGTTAAGTGAAATAAGTCAGTTGGAGAAAGACAAATACCATCTAGTTTCACTCATAAATGCGGAATTTAAGAAACAAAAATAAATGAACAAAGAAACAAAAAAGAGGCTATTGAAAAGCACAAGCTGGCAGTTGCTAGAATGGTGGTGGGTAAGGAGGAGAGGTGAAATAGATAAGGGAACTAAGAATACAACTTATGATGAGCACTGAATAAGGTATAAAATTTTTAAATTTATTATACATTTGGAACCTAATTCTGTAATTTAATTATACTTCAATTTTAAAATTACCATTAAAATAGCCTTAGTAAAGAGATGAAATACTTGAATATGTCTAACAGAACATGTTAAAGTTGTGTCATAAAAATAAAAATTATTGATAAGTGGAATAAAAAATGTGATAAAGATACATTGTGTTCATGGATTTAAATACTTAATATTAAGATTAATTCTTTCAAATATAATCTATAGATTTAACATAATCCTCCTAAAGGTGCCACAGGTTTTGTATAAATTTCAAATATCATTACTACATTTATATGGGAAAGAAAATTACTTAGAATAGTTAGAATATTTATAAGAAAAGAAAGTTATCTTGTTCCCCTCAAAAATGTATCAGACTTCTAGTTGCTTTTTAATACTCAAAACCTGTAATATGTTTGAGACTGATTTTAAGTTTATCTACAAAGCAACAATAGTCAACTGAGGATAATACTAGCAGAACATGAACATATAGATAAATGAAACAGAAGAAATATTTTAATGATCCATCATCATATACAAAAATGACCCTTGACCCAGACATCACACCAAATACACAATACTTCTCAAACTAAATTATAGACCTCTATCTAAAATCTAAAACTATCAAAGCTCAAAAAAGGGGGGGGATATCTGACTTTTCAAAGCAAAAGCTTCTTACATATAAAGAACAACATGAACTCTAAAGAAAAATATTGATAAATGGTACTTCATCAAAATTTAAAACTTCTGTCCTTTGAAAGACATAATTAAAATGAAAAGACAAAGAGCAGGATATTAGAAGATAATGGCACAATCTATATCCAACAAAAGACTTTTATCAAAGACTTGTCATGAATCCTTACAATTCAATTATAACAAAACTAATGACCTAAGAAATGAGCAAAGGATGTATATCAAAAAAAAAAAGATACACAAATAAACACAAAAGAAAATAAACAATGCTGGAATGAATATGGAGCAACTAGCATTCTGATACATTACTGGTGGGAATACAAAATAATGTGGTCAGTCTGAGAAACAATTCAGCAGGGTTTTTTGTTTGTTTTTAAAGATTTATTTATTTTAGAGAAGGGAAAAGAGTGGAAGTGAGGGGAGGGGCAGAGAAAGAGGGGGAGAATCCACAAACAAAAGCCCCGCTGAGGGGGGAGCCTGACTTGGGGCTTGACCTCCCAGGACACAGAGATCATGAACTGAGCTGAAATTAAGAGTTGGGCATTTAACTGACTGAGCCACCCAAGAGCCCCACAATTTAACTGTTTCTTAAAAGTTAAAGATACACTTTCCATACAACCCAGCCAATTCTGGTATTTATATAAGATAAATGAAAACATTTGTTTACCCAAAGTCTATACGTGAATACTTAAAGCAAATTTATTCATATTCACCAAAACCTAGAAAAAGCCAAATAAATATTCATCAATAGGTGAATGGATTAACAAATTATGACACCACCTTACAAAGATATACTGCCTCCCAATGCCAAGGAACAAACTACAAATATATTCAACAACATAGCTGAATCTCAAATACATTATACTATTTACAGAGACTGACAAAGGATAAGGCTAAAGGAAGATCTTTAATGGGCCACGGAAAAAAAATTTCATGATGAAAGTATATTCTCTATTTTTGTTAAAATAGTGGTTATATGGAAGTATATATGTGTCAAACTGCACACACATATATGAAAAAAATTACTTTATGTAAATTATACTTCAATAAATCTGATTTTTTTTTAAAAAAATTTAAATGGTCTGCAAGAAGTCTTATCTCACCTTATTTTTGATGACTTTAAGGCAAGAGGATAATGAAGGCTTTGTTTCTCAAACTTCATGAACTCCAAGGTAACCTTAAGGTTGAACACTGGGAAAATACTTTGACTATTCTTATTTGCCTCTGTATTTTCTGAATGGAAAGATCAATAAAAAGTTTCCTTTATTGAAAATATAAAATAACAAATGTAAAAGGGAAAAAAATAAGACTGTTCCAAGAAACCTCTCAGGAGAATGACTCAACATTTCTGTTAAGGGAACAAAGGAGGTCTAAAGTCAGGAAGTCAGTAATGAGGTGGCATCCCCCCATAGCACAGAACTTAGTCTCAAAACAGAGGTGAGTATAAACAAAAGTCACATGACACTGCTCTCAGTACCAAAAAAAAAAAAAAAAAAAAAACATACTTCAAAGTATCTACAAGTCTCAACCTAAAGTTCAAGGATTATGCTGATAGTAAAACAAAAAATAAAATTTCTAAAAGAAAATGATTAATAGGAATTAAATCTTCACATCTTCTAGGCCCAGAATTGATCTTTATAGTTTCAAAACCTAAATGACTAAAATGTTTGGAATATATTCATCATTGGTATCACCACTTTTCTCCAATTAGAGAATATTGACATCTATTTCCAGATTCCATACTAGTTTTAATTTAACAAATTTGATGTGTATATTCTTCATGTAGCTTTCTATACTGAAGCTACTCTCGATTATGAGGTTAAGATTAATTATCAGGAGAATTTCTTTCCTGACATTATCCAGACTTTTTAAAATTTCATCTGTTACGGGTACTGATAAAAGTGTCATCAGTTTTTGTTTGTTTTTACAAGAGAAGCAAAACCTTTCATAGAGTTAACAATTGGTATAGGGAAATATCTCAATTTTAAAAAAGATAAAAGCTTTGTTTCTAGATATATAGACAAAGAATTACATTTACCCTGGCGCTTGCTGGTTGTAGGTAATTCTTTGGAGCAGAAAAACCTTTTTCTTAAATTTCACCATCATTTACAAATCTTATAATGCTACATCATGACATTTATTGGTGAAGTCTGTTGACTCATCAATCTTCAGAGAAACTGTTGTTTTCAGTATATTACACAAAACCTTTTCAGTATGATGTGATGTGTCATCAATATGCCAACTTACTGTACTGATTTGAGACTGGAGCCTTCAATTTCTCCTACTCTATCTTGTCTAAACATTTTATTTGCTAGAATTTTACATGCTGACATTATTAGTTTCTCACATTATTAGTTTTCTAAAGTGTAGGACTTTTCCTTTTCTGAGGAATAAGTTCAGTTACTATAAAACTTGATTACTGAGACTTTGACAGAATAGGGCTTTTTAAAAACACAACTTTCTATGTTGTAAGAATATAATAGCTATGTAAAATAACTGGTAGCTTTATCTTTCTGAGGGCTATGAGTTGTATATAAGTGACTTTTAAGTTTTGTTGGAGACTTTGCTGCACTTATAGTGGTGATTCTTCATCATTCATCTATGAGAATTGCCATTAGTTAAAATCTTCCATGCCTATCTTATCTTCAAATATCACTATATTGGATAGCCATAAATGTTTTAATACACAAAGGATAAGAAGATAGAATATAGAAGGGCATGATAAATGATAAAATAGTAAGAAAATAAAACTTCACAATACAATACAATCCTCATTTCATCAAGCTTAGAATGGCAAAATAAAGAGAGGTAACTAAGTCATGGTAGGTAAGAATTCCCTCTTTACATTGAACATATCTCTCAAATTCTCTTATGCTGGCAGAGTTCCTTCAGTCCTGCAAGTTTGTTTGCAATATACAAGGGAAGGTTGAGAGATGTTAGATAGAGAAGCCAACATCATCACCAGTGTTCTAACCTCCCCTGATATAGCAGCCATTAGTAATCAGCAGTATCCCACTCTTGTTTCAGAAACTAAGAATAGACTGAACCAAAAGAAATGGCCCATCCTACATGTACTGCTATACAAGGCTGATATAATAAAAATTCAAAAGATATTGTTCAGTTAATATTCACCACTAGCAATGTTAGATTGCAAAGCATCCAAAATTTAAATAACAGCTATTTCACAAATTATGATGTCTCATGGAAACCTAACAACATCTTGCAGAACCTCAATTGAGGAAATCTATAATACCATTGAAATAAAATCAATATAATATTGCTTTGCAGTTAAGCACCAGAGTTTTTAAAATAAATTATGAACCCAGAAATAGATGCTTTATTAATGTTAATTCATGACAAATATAAAGTTTAATTTAGTAGGTAAAATATAAACTATTTCAAAAATAGTTTGGGCAAAACTGGCTAACAATTTGGAAGAAAGGAAAGATAATCCCTAATACCATAAAATAAATTACAACAACAAAACCCAAAAGACTTTCAAAAAATCTCTAAGACACTATACTATCTAGGAATCAGGAAGTTTTTCCTAGTTGAAATCTAGGTAGTATAAGAGGGGATAGAATAGAGGGAGGAGCAAGATGGTGGAGGAGTAGGGGACCTAGATGTTATTGGGTCCGAGGAGTTCAGCTAGATAGTTATCAAACCATTCTGAACACCTACATGTTCAGCAAGGGATTAAAGAGAAGAAGAGCAGCAATTCTATGAATGAAAAAGTGACCACTCTCTGGAAGGAAGGATGTGCAGAGAAGTGGGGACTGCAAAGGAAGTCCTGAGGGGAAAGTATATGGCAATATGAGCCTTTCTCAAGAAACAAGAAAGGTCTCAAGTACACAACCTATCCCTATACCTAAAGGACCTGGAGAAAGATCAGCAAAGAAGGCCTAAACCCAACAGGAGAAGAAAAATAATAAACATCAGAGTAGAAATCTATGACATAGAAACCAAAAGAACAGTAGAACAAATCAACAAAACTAAGACCTGGTTCTTTGAATTAATTAATAAGATTGATAAACCTCTGACCTTACAAAAAGAAAAGAGAAAGGATACAAAATAGTACAAGCTTGAATGAAAGGAGAGATCACAATCAACACCAAAGAAATACAAACAATTATAAGAACATATTATGAGCACCTATACACCAGCAAATTTGACAATCTGGAAGAAATGGATACATTACTAGAGACATATAAACTACCAAAACTTAAGCAGGAAGAAATAGAAAACCTGAACAGACCCATAACTAATAAAGAGATTGAAGTATCATCAAAAATCTCCCAACAAACAAGAGTCCGGGGCCAGATGGCTTCCCAGGTATAGATATTAATTCGTCTTTAAATGTTGAATTCTACCAAAAATTTAAAGATGAATTAATATCTATTCTCCTGAAACTGTTCCAAAAAATAGAAATGGAAGAAAAACTTCCAAATTCATTTTATAAGACCAGTATTACCTTGAGGCCAAAACAAAACAAAGACCACAAATCAATCAAAATGAGAAAATACATTAATACAAGAAAGACCAAGAAACATATGATCCTCTCAATAGATGCTGAAAAAGCATTTGACAATATACAGCATCCTTTCTTGATTAAAACTCTACAGAGTATAGTGATAGAGAGTACATACCTCAATATCATAAGCACCTATCTTTAAAAAACCTACATCAAGAATCATTATCAATGGGAAAAAACTGAGAACCATCCCCCTAAGGTCAGGGACAGAGCAGGGCTGTCCACTATCACCACTGCTATTCAACATAGTACTAGAAGTCCTAGTCTCAGCAATCATACAATAAAAAGAAATAAAAGGCATCTGAATCAGCAAAGAAGACATCAACCTCTCTTTGCAGATGATATGGTACTTTATGTGGAAAACCCAAAAGACTCCACTCCAAAACTGTTAGAACTCATACAGGAATGCAGTAAAATGTCAGGATATAAAATCAAAGCACAGAAATTAGTTGCATATCTATATATTAACAGCAAGACAGAAGAAAGGGAAATTAAGGAGTTGATTCCATTTACAACTGTACCCAAAACCATAAGATACCTAGGTATAAACCTAACCAAAGAGGCAAAGAATCTCCACTCAGAAAACTATAAAGTACTCATGAAATAAACTGAGGAAGACACAAAGAAATGGAAAATGTTTCATGCTCATGGATTGGAAGAACAAATATTGTGAAAATGTATATGCTACCTAAAGCAATCTATACATTTAATGCAATCCCTATCAAAATACCATCAATATTTTTAAAAGAAATGGAACAAATACTCCTAAAACTTACATGAAACCAGAAAAGACTCCAAATAGAGTAATGTTGAAAAAGAAAACCAATGTTGGTGGCATCACAAATTCCAGATTTTAAGCTCTGTTACAAAGCTGTAATCATCAAGACAGTATGATACTGGCACAAAAACAGACACATAGATAAATGGAATTAGAATAGAGAGCCCAGAAATGGACGCCCAAATCTATGGTCAACTTATCTTCAACAGAGAAGGAAAGAATGTCCAATGGAAAAAAAAGGCATTCTCTTCAACAAATGGTGTTGGGAAAATTGGACAGCCACATGCAGATGAATAAAACCGAACCATCTCCTTACACACACACACAAAAAGACTCAAAATGGGTGAAAGACCTCAATATGAAACAGGAATCCATCCAAATCCTTGAGAACAACATAGGCTGCAACCTCTTCAACCTCAGCCATACCAACTTCTTCTTTAGAAGCATTGCCAAAGACAAGGGAAGCAAGGACAAAAATGAACTATTGGGACTTCATCAGGATTAAAAGCTTTTGTATAGCAAAGTAAACAGTCAACAAAACCAAAAGATAACCAACAGAATGGGAGAAGATATTTGCAAATGACACATCAGATAAAGGGCTAGTATCCAAAATATATAAAAAACTTATTAAACTCAGCACCAAAAGGACAAATAATCCAATTAAAAAAATGGCCAGAAGATATGAACAAACATTTACCCAAAGAAGACATCCAAATGGTCAATAGACACATGAAAAAGTGCTCAACATCACTCGACATCAGGGAAATACAGATCAAAACCACAGTGAGGTACCACCTCACACCAGTCAGAATGGCTAAAAATAACAACCAGAAAATGACAAGTGTTGTCAAGGATGTGGAAAAAGGGGAACCATCCTACATTGTTGGTGGGAATGAAAGCTGATACAGGCACTATGGAAAACAATGTGAAGATTCCTCAAAAAGTTGTAAATAGAGCTACCCTATGACCCAGAAATCGCACTACTGGGTATTTACCCTAAAGATACAAATGTAGTGATACTAAGGGGCATGTGCACCTGAATGTTTATAGCAGCAATGTCCACAATAGCCAAACTATGGAAAGAACCTAAATGTCCATCAACAGGTGATTGGATAAAGAAGAAGTGATACATATGTATGTACACAACCGAATACTATGAAGCCATTAAAAAAAAAAAAAAAAAAAAAAAAAAAAAAAAAAAAAAAAAAAAAAAAAAAAAAAAAAAAAAAAAAAAAAAAAAAAAAAAAAAACAGAAAAATCTTGCAATTTGCAATGATGTGGCTGGAACTAGAGGGTGATATGTTAAGTAAAATAAGTCAATAAGAGAAAGACAATTATATAATCTCTTTGATATGAGGAATTTGAGAGGCAGGATGGGGGGTCATGGGGTGAAGGGAGTGAAAAAAATGAAACAAGATGGGACCAGAGAGGGAGACAAACCAAGAGGCTCTTAATCTCAGGAGACAAACTGAGGGTTGCTGAGGGATGAGGGAAGAAGTGATAGCTTGGCTGGGTGATGGACATTGGGGAGGGTATATGCTATGGTGAGTGCTGTGAATTGTGTAAGAGTGCTGTGCATTGTGTAAGACAATTCACAGTCCTGTACCCCTGATGCAAATAATGCATTATGTATTAATTAAAAAAAACAGGATAGATTAAACAGATTAAAACTTTTGTATGAGAAAAGATATCATTAAAAGTTAAAAAAACTGTTCTAAAAACTACATAATGTAGATGACAGATCATAGATTAATCTGTATCAGGTGCAATAGCTCTTACAAGCTGAACAAATATATAAAAAATTAAAATTATAAGAATAGATTATTAACAGAAGAGTAAATCTAAATTAATATGTTACAATGTGCTCTGTAGTGCTAATAGTGGAATACAGACTAAGTGACAATGACATATTACATAGATTCTAGATTCTGATGGCAAATAATTAGGTACTATTATTGACAATGAAGTACTACAGTCCTTTGAAAGGCAATTTAGTAATATCCACCCAAAAATAACTCTTATGGTCATCTACTCCCAGAGAGAATACCATCTTCTAAAGACAAGGCATATGGATAAAGATGTTTTTCAACCTTCCTTACAGAGGCCAAGAACTGGAAACAGACTGCCCATCAATAGAAAAATCACTAGCTTGTGGTTTTCTGCACCATGAAGTATTACAGAGTCAAAGAATAAATTTAAACTAAAACAGATGATAAAAGATATCCAAAGTGTTTTGAATACTGAGAAAAAATTCAGAAAAGAAGCTAGTAATAATTGTATTTTTGGAAATCTAATATTTAAATGATCATTGAGTATTGATCAAAACAGAAAAATGTGTATATGAAGTATGAGCATGTAAGAATGATACAGACATACATTGTGGGTAGAAATTAAATGTGAAGATACTGAGATCATAAAGAAAAATAGGAAATGTGTTAAAAAGTGTACTAAATATTATATTATTAAAAATGAAATATAGGGGCGCCAGGGTGGCTCAGTTGGTTAAGCAACTGCCTTCGGCTCAGGGCATGATCCCAGAGACCCGGGATCGAGTCCCACATAGGGCTCCCTGCTTGGCGGGAAGCCTGCTTCTCCCTCTCTCCCTCTCCCTGCTTGTGTTCCCTCTCTAGCTGTGTTTCTCTCTGTCAAATAAATAAAATCTTAAAAAAAAAAAAAAGGAAATATAATAGTGCCCTTAACAGGCATAAATAATTGAATATATGGAAACAGAAAATGGTAATTTTTTTAGAACTTTGTTAATGAGAAAGAGTATGAGAGTGGGGGAGGGGGGAGTGGAGGATGGAGAAAGGGAAAAAGCAGATTCCCCCTGGGGAGGGAGCCCAGCATAGGGCTGGATCCCAGGACCCTGTGATCATGACCTAAACCAAAGGCAGATGCTTTACTGACAGAGCAACCCAGGTACCCTAAAATCATGATAAATACATTGCAAAAATTCCCTCAATTTCAAGTTATGTGTACCCTAATTAATAATAGGGCTAATATTGAGAATAGATACTATCATTTTAAATCTTTTTTGCATAAAAAACTTTTCATAAACAGCTTATAAATTCTGAAAAGAGGGGTAATTAGAGAATAATTCCTTTACAAAAACTTAAAATATGGTATAAAAAGGCAGTCACATGAATATTTGGACTTAGCACATGATATTGGATAAACGGAATAAGCAAGAGTCCATAGAGACTCAAGCACATATGGAAATATAGTATATATGGTAAATGTAGCAATTTAAATCAATGAGTCAAATGAGCAATTTTTAAAAAATAGTGTTGAAACAACTGTGTAGCCATCTGGAAAAAATGAACTTGGATTCTTATGTCATCTCTGCCATTTAAATAATCTCCAGATGTATCAAATATTTAAGTATATAAAATGAAACCATAAAGTATAAAGAAAAAATATGGGAATATTTAAGTTATAGTCCTATAGTAGGATATTCTTTGTTTAGAGCATATGATGCAAAAATTATTAAAATGATAAATTTGGCTCATGGAAAGTAAAAATTTTGTAGATATGACAAAAGAAGATATACAGATGATAAATACATGAAAAAAAGCACCACATCACATTTCATTAGGAAAATGCAAATAAAAGCAACTATGAAATACCACTGTACACCTATTAGAATACCCCAAATCCTGGGACTCCTGGGTGGCTCAGTTGGTTAGGCGACTGCCTTCGGCTCAGGTCATGATCCTGGAGACCCGGGATCGAGTCCCGCATCAGGTTCCCTGCTCGGCGGGAAGCCTGCTTCTCCCTCTTTAACTCCCCCTTGCTTGCGTTCCCTCTCTGGCTGTGTTTCTCTCTGTCAAATAAATAAAATCTTTAAAAAAAATGAGGAGCAATAGGAATTTTCATAAATGCAGAAAGATAAAACCACTTTGGAAGATAGACGACTGGTGATTTTGTAAAAACTACTTTTAACCATATGATCCAATGATTGTACCTTCTTGATATTTACCCAAAGGATTTGAAAACTTATGTCCACATAAAAACCTGGACATGTGTGTTTATAGTAACTTTATGTATAATTATCAGAACTTGGAAGTAACCAACATGCTTTCAATAGATGAATGGATACACAGTGGTATATCTAGATGATGAAATATTATTCAATGCTAAAAACAAATGAGCAATTGAAAGATGGCAGAAGGCCAGGTGACCGCATTTCGGGGAGTCCCCTGAAGTGAGCTCAATTCCTGCAAAAAAACACTACAGGAACACTGTGAGCACCCATGAAATCAGCCTGAAATGTGGTATTTCGCACTTCTGGATCACCACTGGGGACAAGGACCATCAGCAAAGAGGTAGAGTCAAGTGAGAGGGATCAGAGGGTGTGGGGGAGGAAGCTCACAGAGCCGAACCATTGGAAACCAATACCCAAGCACAAAAGTGTTCTGTGTTCAGGGAACAACAGCAGATTAAGATCTGATTCAGGACGAGGCAGAGCTGGGAATGCGGCAGAGCCGCGGCACGGAGTCTATCTTTCCACTGCTGCAGCCTGGGAAACAGGGATCTGCAGGGAGAAAGAGTGCCCTGCAGTGCGAGGGAACTCAGAGAAGCTGGCAGTGCAGAGTCTATCTTTCTGCCACTGCAGCCGGAGAAAGGGGGATCAGAGGAGAGACAGTGCACCCGGTCTGGTGTGAGGGAACTTGGCGGAACCAACAGGCGCGGAGCCTATTTTCCGCCGCTTTTTTTTTTTCTCTTTTTTACCCTTTCCTCTGCTGCTTTTCTCTCCCAATTCTCTCCACCCTGTGGGCCAGGCAGAGACCCCCCAGGGAAGGCTATTTTGCAGACTTGCATGGAATGTGTGGGGCTGCGGGACCTCAGTCCCTCCTACCTGGGGGCCACACAGCCTCCCGGGGCACAGACAAGTCCTGTGACCCAAAATCAGTCGCGGTTTTGAGGTGCGGGAGTGAAACGACAAACGGGGGCTTTGGACAGAAATCAAACCAGCATCCGCGCCTGCCCAGCTGTGACAGGCAGCCAAGGGGGAGGCTGTGCGGGGCCTCTCTCTGTGTAGGGGCTCTCTCTGGGAAGGAGGCCTGGGTGCAGACATCTTGCTCTGATCTGACTTCCTCAGAAGCTGAAAAAGGCCGTAAAAGAACAATCCCCCCCCTCCCCAGAGAACTGTACCCTCACAACCTGGTTACCAAGGAGACCAGTCTTTAGCAAGGGGGGGGGGGCGGAGCGATGCAGCCGAGGTAGAAGGGACTGAAAACAGTGTGGCAGGCCCCATCCCCAGAAGGCAAGCCAGAAGCACAGGAGGAAAACACTTAAACTGTAAAACCCCAACATCAGGGGGAAAGGCAATTTATTAAACTCCTGGTACTGACCCAAAAGCTGTACACTTTATTGGTACAGTTTTTCACTTAATTTTCTTTTTTAACTTTTTTCTATTTTTACTTTAAAAGTTTCCATCTTAAACCTAAAAATTCATTCTCACGGTTTTTGTTTTTTAATTTTTAACCCACTTTTTATCACAACGTGATACTCAATACAACTCTAATTTTTTACCTTGAAATTTTTTCAAACACATTCCTGTATTTTCTGTTGTTGATATTGTTGCCTCTCGTTTCTTTGTTTGTTTTATCTGTTTTTCCCTTTCTTCTCTTTACTTTCCTTTATTTTTTCTTTTACATATACATATAGTTATAAGCTTCAAGATAATCCTACATCCCTACTCAATACTACCCCTATATATAACCAGCTCTAATCTCCCTATATCATTAGAAAGTGGGCTCCTTCAACAATAATAACAAGACAAACTCAGGAGGATCTGAAACACTTTCCTTGACCACAAGGAGTGTCTGCCCTCACCTTCCCACTCTAGTCTGTCAGTGTTTCT
>PITA01032434.1:0-13951 GCA_004023965.1 Spilogale gracilis
GTTTACATACAGACACGCAGCCTTTACGTACAGACACCCAGTGCTCCATGCAATAGGTGCCCCCAGTACCCACCACCAGGCTCTCCCATCCCCCACCACCAGGCTCTCCCATCCCCCACCCCCTTCCCTCCAAGACCCTCAGTTTGTTTCTGAGTCCCAAGTCTCTTATGTTTCACCCCACTTCCCATTTACTTTCCTTCTCCTACTGTTCTCTATATTACCCTCATGCACCGCAAGTAAGTGAAACCATGTGATACTTGACTTTCTCTACTTGGCTTATTTCACTCAGCATAATCTCTTCCAGTCCAGTCCATGTTGCTACAAAAGTTGGATATTCACCCTTTCTGATGGAGGCGTAGTATTCCATTGTATATATGTACCACATCTTCTTTATCCATTCATCTGTTGATGGGCACCTTGGCTCTTCCACAGTTTGGCGACTGTGGCCATTGCTGCGATGAACATTGGGGTACATATGGCCCTTCTTTTCACTACATCTGTATCTTTGGGGTAAATGCCCAGTAGTGCAATTGCAGGGTCATAGGGTAGCTCTATTTTTAATCTAATTTATTTTATTTTATTTATTTATTTGACAGAAACACAGCGAGAGAGGGAACACAAGCAGGGGGAGTGAGAGAGGGAGAAGCAGGCTTCCCGTCGAGCAGGGAGACCCATGTGGGACTCGATCCCAGGTCTCCGGGATCATGACCTGAGCCGAACGCAGTCCCTCAACCAACTGAGCCACACAGGCGCCCCGCTCTATTTTTAATTTTTGAAGGAATCTCCACACAATTTTCCAAAGTGGCTGCACCGACTTGCATTCCCACTACGTAAATATTTTTATTGCCTTACGCGAGGTTCTCAAACTTCACCATGTGGCAGAAGCCCCTGGAGAGCTTGTGAAAACATGCGTTGCCAGGCCCCAGCCCCACACTTTGTGGTTTGGTAGATGGAGGGTGGGGCCCGAGGACCAGGCATTTCTAGCAAGTTCCCAGCTGCAGGTCTGAGAGCACACAGGCGTTGAGAGCCACTGCTCTAGAGGCAGTCTTCAGAAACTTTGATTGTTACTGCATTATTTGTACCAAATATTTCTCTCCAGACTGTTCCTGGTCTTGTAACATCGTGTGGCTTGTGGTTTTAATCCCCAGGCTTCCCATTTTTGTGCGGTTGTTGGTAGGTTTTCCTCTTGGCTTCGGGGTTTTACTTCCTTATGTCCAAGAGTAACTAATAGGAAGCAGAACTCAGGGTTACTGGGCCTGGGCATAGATGTTACCCCAATGCCAGCCATGAGCGCCTCGTCCATCCGCAGGCATCTGCCCTTACTGGACTCTTTGGGGGCCTGACTGATGCCTCCTTACTTTCTGAGGAGATGGCCCAGCATTGTGGTCAGCACCCAGCCACGTGGGGCTGGCTTGGACCCAGGCCCCCTCGTGCTGCTGTGTCCCCTGGGACCTTGGGGCAAAGCATCACTGCTCACCTTCCTGTCCTCTCCCAGGACAACCAAATCCGTCCCTTCTGCATCCCGCCCCTTCTCAGTTAAAACCACCAGCCCCAAACCAATAACCCTGTTTTATTTTCTGTATGTATTTTATTTTTACCTTTCTGTTCAGGAATCTAATCCGAATTCACTTAATTTGGAGCAGCTAGAGGTTTTTGGTAGACGTTTACTATAACAGCCAATGTATGTATTAGAATAAAAAGAAGTTTTGTGGTGCTGGGAGGGGGGCCGATACTTTTTTTATTTTGGAGGGCAGCTTTAAATGACTGCAAAGTCTTCTTTTTTTTTGTAAAAGCATCTTCCTGCAGTTGCTCACGAAGCCCAGGTCTCCCATCTTTGCTCCTGAATCCATTCTGTTCTGCAGTGTCGTGGGTCCCCCGGCTTCACATCTTTGGTGGCTGACCTCAGCTCACCATCTGAGACTCTTTACCCAGAACCTGTTGTTGGCTGTATTGTCCTGCGGGATTCCAGACTGCTTAAGTAGGCTCATCTCGTTGGGATGGGCACATTTAAAAAATTGGCTGTGATTCGTAATCATGAGCTCATGTCTTAGTTTCTTCTTCTTTATAACATGATGGCTTTACGGAGCTGTAATTCACATCCCTGTACGTCAGGGCTTTCGTGGCATAGATGAGGCTGGGCAGCCACCGCCCCTGCCTGATTCCATAATGTCTTCATCTCCCCCAAAAAGAAACCACCTACCTGGTCAGCTGTCACTCCTCGTCTGTCTGCACCCTCAGCCCCCAGCCCCAAGCCCCCGGCCTCTGGCCGCCACTCTTCTTGTCTCTGTGTCTGCACTTAGCTGTTCAGGACATTTCCTATAAGTGGAACCGTACAGTCTGCCGTCTTTCATGTCGGGCTTCTTTCACTTAGTGTTTTTGAGGTCCCTCCAGGTGGTAGCGTTTTGTGGGCACTCTGGGTAGCCTAGGAAGTCTTGGAGTCGGGGGGTGGGGACTCAGAGTGGAAGAATGTCAAGGGTGAGTGGACCGGAGACACCCCCATCTCTGATTACACGTGAAGTGGTAAAGGGTTCACCGTCTTTTTCCATTTCAGCTTCTGGCCTGGCCTAAAGTGTCATCTTCTTCCTTCTCTTGTTTGGCATTCTTCCCTCTTGTCCCCTAAAGACGAACATAGGGAACAGTTGTGGTTGATGAACCAGCACCTGCTGGCCTCTCCGTTGAGCCGCCTTGCTGGGTGGGGTTTCCAAAAGTCCTGTCTTGGGATAAAGCATAGGGAACTTGGGTTTTCCAAGGGTGTGGTGTGCAGTTCCTTCCAGCTCTGAGGTCGTGGGATTCCATCCAGCTAGACTTTGGCTTCTTTCTAGGGCCTCCCCGAAGCCACAGCCCACCGTCATGGAATTGTCAAGTTGCTTACTTTCCTGAGTTTACAAATCCTTTGTGCAGGACCGTAATTACCATTCCGTGGTTGAGTGGGAGAGTATGGAGGCTGATTTTTCTCAAGCCGTCCATGGACCATGGCTTTCTGGATTCTGCGTTCCTCCAACAGAGTGCTTACTGAGAAGGTCATGTGTGTTTTCCTGGTTGGTCTCCTTTTATTTTATTTTATTTATTTGTTAATATTTTATTTATTTGACAGAGACACAGCGAGAGAGGGAACAGAAGGAGGGGGACTGAGAGAGGGAGAAGCAGGCTTCCCCCATGAGCAGGGAGCCTGATGCAGGGCTTGATCATGACCTGAGCCGAAGGCAGGTGCTTAATGACTGAACCACCCAAGTGTCCCCCGGTTGATCTCCTTTTAACCGACTGTTTTATTAGTTTTTTATTGCCATAGTGACAGATGACCATAGGCTTAGTGGCTTGAGTGACACAAACTTAACATTTGAACAGTTCTACAGGTGTGAGAAATCTGACAGGAGTCTCACTGTGTGAGAATCAAGATGTTGACAGGTCTAGGTGCTTTTCCAGACGCCCTGAAGAGACTCCATTTCCTTGTCCTTCCAGCTTCTGGAGGCCACCTGCTTTCCTCGGCTGTGGTCCCCTACCTCCGTCTTCCACAGCGGCGTCTCAGTGTCTCTCTGTGCTTACATCCCTCTCTCACCATAGCATGGAAAGATTCTCCATGTGAGAGGCCGTTGGGTCACCGGGATAATCCGTCTGCGCCACCCTGTCTTTCTCAAGACCCTTAACGTGGCCACATCTGCAAGGCTGTTTATCCACGTCAGACACGGCACGGTCCCAGGGGTTAGGGTGTGACCATCTGGGCGGGTCATTCTCCGCGCCACGTTGATGCCCTTGGTTTCTGTCTCTGTTTTTTCCTTCAAAGCCTGCAAAGTCGATGTGTTTATTTAGTATGTGCTTTTTGTCTCTCCAGTAAGATACAAGTCCGGGTGTCATGAGACTATTTGCTTATCTGCCTCTCCCTGGTGATGCAGCCCACTCGCTGAGCCTTGGTTTCCCTCAGAGCAGAAGCTGGAGTTGTTTTCCTTCTTGGAAAAGAGCCGGAATTGTGGGTGTGGCTTGGGACAAGGCTGTAGGTTGGCCAGTGGATCCCTAGGGCATGTTGTCGTGGCCCTTCTTTGGGTCCGACTTAGAGTCTCCTGGATGGGGGAAGAGGAGGCACCACCTGGGTCTCCAGGGAACATCTGGCACTGTCTGGAGGCATGCTGGGCTGTCCTAACGAAGTAGGGGAGAGGGTGCTCCTGGTACCCAGTGAGTGGAGGCCGCGATGCTGCTAAATCGGCTGATAACAGACAGGACCGCCCTTTGCTTGGTAGGTGTCGTCCGCCCTGGGCCCACACACGTTCAACGGTCAGAGCACAGACAGCTGATTTCAGAGGTGATTCTCGTGCCCTTGGGAGTTTGAGGCCGTTGTCTTGCAGGACTGCCCCAACAAGGAAGGGGAATTGGCCATCCTTGCGGTATAAGGACCTACTGAGGAGCAGAAGCGCGTTGTTTGAACTCTTCCAGACGGCTGCGTAGAAGCAGATTAAGACTCCTGGGTCTCAGCTGGGTCTCTTTGGTAGCTGTCAGTTTGGATCGTTTGGTTTAAACCATATTAGTCCTTTAAGTTGTAGTACTTCTTTCCTATTGCTTAGCTAATAAACGGAGCTTTTATTTGGTGTTGAGAAATCCGTTTTTTATTAGGAGATTTCCATCGTGAGCTTAGTATTTTTTTGTTTTGTTCTGCAGGTGGCCCTTTGTCAACTCTTTCTATTATGTATTTTCTTTTTCCTCACCAGCAAGACTGCCAGGTTCTTGATCGCGAAGATCGTGCCTTTTGTTTCTTTTTTGTTCCGCACAGCAGTGAGTGTCCGAGAATCACTGGTCAGTTGGTAATGGTAGCCAGTGCGATGCCCGTTGTGCTCTGTGGTTAAGGGTCATTTTATTGAGTTTCCACAGACTAGCCTTTCATACTTTGCTATAAATCCTGGCTCCAGGCTCCAGGGGCCTATAGTTAGCATGTGGGTTCTTGCTTGCGGAAGGAAAACTCGGACCCCATTAATGGAAGGCGGCATGTTGCCGAGAGGCCGACCGCCTCATTCTTCCTCCTACCCTCATGCTGTTTTCATTCCGGTGAGTGAAATGTTTGAGGTGGGAGAAACAAATCGGAACTTGCTTGCTGGCTGGGCCACCAGAGTAAAACGTAAGGAGTTAGAGCTTCTCTGGTCCTTCCTTCCGTTGTGCAGAGCAGATGCAAATAGATGTTTTCTTTGGAAAAGCCAGTGGGGGCAGTGTTTGGTGTGGAGGGTGCTGTAATCCCCCAGAATCTCCTGTGGTCTCATCAACTAGGGCCCCTCTTGGGGTTACCAGCAAGTCATGGAGGTGATGGGCACGGTTCTCCGTGTGCATGTCAATGGTGCGGTAGTTGTGAAAGAAGGTCTTTTGTTCTTCCTGATTCCCCGTATGGGAAAAGACCTTTACTGGCTTGGCGGGGGGGGGGGCACAAAGAAGGTCATGGCCTGCTGAGGCTGTCCAGCTTCTAGCTGATCCTTTTTATTTTTAAAATTTATCTTTTTCTTTTTTTTTTTTTTTTAAGAGTTTATTTATTTATTTATTAGAGAGAAACACAGCCAGAGAGGGAACACAAGCAGGGGGAGTGAGAGAGGGAGAAGCAGGCCTCCCACCGAGCAGGGAGCCCGATGTGGGACTCCATCCCGGGTCTCCAGGGCAGTCGCTTAACCAGCTGAGCCACCCAGGCGCCCCAGGAGTTGGACTCTTAACCTGCTGAGCCACCTGGCGCCCCTTCTTTTTAAAAACTGAAATGTAGTTGAGACCGTTGTGATAGCTTCAGGTGTACAGTGTCATGATTTACGCACATGTTGAGAAGCGATCACCGTAATAGAGTTAACATGCGTCACTACACCTTCTGATGCCCTTTACCCATTTTGCTCCCCTTCCTCCAAGCCTCCCGTCCTCTGTGTGTCTGATGCTTCCGTTCCTGACCACCTCTCGTTGCCTTGGTTCTCGTCTGCTTGACTGTTAGGACACCAGGTTGCCCTGTCTGACCAGCGGATGACCTAGAAATTCACCTGTAGTAAGAGAGGAGCTGAAAACAGAATGGTGTGAACTACTCTAGGAGGAGGGCTTGGCTTTATCAAAACATGAGAAAGACCCTTAACTGCCACGTTCTCAGGGACGTGTAGCCATTTCACGTGTTGTTATGCTTCTGATCTTGGTCATCTTCACCTGTGCTTTTGCCTAAATTAATATTTCCAGGGGCGCCTGGGTGGCTCAGGCGGTTGAGCGTCTGCCTTCGGCTCAGGTCATGGTCCCGGGGTCCTGGGATCGAGTCCCACGTGAGGCTCCCTGCTCGGCAAGGAGTCTGCTTCTCCTTCTCTCCGCTGCTCTCTCTGTCAAATAAATAAATAAAATCTTTAAAACAAAATTTCCATTAAGATGAGCCGATCTCTTGAAAGTTAAGATTCAGCAGTTAGAGAAGCAATGTCGATTTTGGGGAAAGGCATCCCCAGCATGGCAGGTCCGACCCTCTTAGAGGCACGAGAACCTCCCTTGGGCTGAAGGAGTGTAGTCAGAGGGCACAGAACTTCTCTTTCCCTTCTTCCTGCCCGAGTCAAGGTGTTCCGAGTGTTAATTCCTGTCACGCACCCGCGGAAGAGGCTTCCCATCATTATACACAGAGTGGAGTGTTGCTGAGATTGGGAGTTAGCTGTGTGTGTGTGCATGTGTGCGTGTGTTTATATGTATGAAGGGGAGAAAGGAACAGAATGACGAGGCCAGTGCAGGGAATGTGCTAGAAGACATGAGTCTGGCTTCCTGACCCGTGATTCAGGCGGTGTGACTGAGAGAGGCTCCGCTGGTCACTTACCTCCATCCTGCTGTTTGTTGGGGCCGCAGGGCAGTGTCTCTCAGTGCTTTGTGGTGACGCTTTTGCCCCACAGAGATGGTGTTTTACCCCTTGCTTCCTTGTGTTTGAAGGAACCGGGAACAGGTAGGATCAGATCAGGTCGCTGTGATGGTGCTGCCCTTTTCCACTCGTGAGGTGCCCATGGTTTTCGTGCTCTGGGTTCTCGCAGCAGGCCTGGCCTCACAGCCCACCAGGGCACCGCCTGCAGTGGGAAACGAAGACTTCTGCAGGCAGGCTGCTTGTCCAGTGTGGGCTGGGGGTGGTGGCAGCTGCTCTGAGTCGGTTCCTGACTTTGTCCATGATCTGCTGCCTTGAGTCCAAGAAGAACCATGTAGCTGTAGGTTCTAGAAGGTTTCTTGTGCGGTATAGAGTGATGTTTCCCTGGGAAGAGCCCTCACATGGAAACAGAATCATTGCATTTTCGTCCTGATGTGGTCATCAAGCACCCAGGTGACACTGTCCCCAAGAGGATGAAGGGATTGTCGCATTGCTTCTGCCAGCTGAGGGCTAGGGCCACGTGTTCTCTGATGTCACTCCGGTGCCACAGCATGACTGATGTCAAGAGTGGTCACAGCCCCTCTTTGGAATTAGTGCAGTTGTAGGCCATTGGTCTGCCACTCATGGTGAAAATTGCCTATGGGGGAACCCAGGGGTTGGAAGGCTCTGTATAGCGTCTTCTGGTCCTGACGAGGCGTGCTCTGTGACAGTGATGTTCACCGGCACTT
Organism: Spilogale gracilis; assembly: GCA_004023965.1. NCBI lineage: Eukaryota > Metazoa > Chordata > Mammalia > Carnivora > Mephitidae > Spilogale > Spilogale gracilis. Next base: position 7,549 of record PITA01032434.1, read on the forward strand.
GGGGTGAGTGGACTGCCGTGAGCACGAGCCAGGAGAGGCCTGCCTTCCAGCGGGTTCCATCTCGGTGGGGCTGTCTTACACCGAGGTCCGGGAGCACTTGATGATGATCCGGTCGAGTGCATGTGACGGAATTAAAGGCAGATTCGGACTGTCCGAGGACATCAAAAGCAGACGCTTAGTCTGAGTACGAGTGAGGGAGACGGTTACCTGTTTCCCATCATGTGCTCTTCGGAAGCCGTGGAGGCTTGTCCTGTGGAGGCAGGAGTGACGCCTGCTTTTGTCGGCTCCCTGGGTCGTCCTGGAGGGACTGAAATCCTGGGCTAAGTTAGCAAGTGATTTATGCCGGCTCCTGCAAAGTCCTTGGAGAGTCAGCTTCGGGGCTCTTCAGCTTTAAATGAGAGAAAAAGTGCAAAACAAACAAAAATAGTGATTTTTTTTTTGTTTGTTTTGAAACACTTAGCTTGAGAGTCTTTATTGAAAATTGGCCATCTTTTGCAAACGTATGCGGCCTTTGGTACTTTTTCGGAGGATTCTTTCATGCTTGATGTACTTGGTCCTTGCAGAATTTAGGTTAGGATGGTCCTCCAGGCAAGGAGAGATGCTCGGCGGTGGGCACCTGCTGTGACAGATGGGCTTGAGAGACAGCAGCCCGCAGAGGGACAGGGTTCATGTCTGTGCCGCGCTCTGTCATTTTGTTCTCCTTGGCCCCGCCTGTTCCTTCCACGGCTGCCCTCGGCGTTCATGTGAACCGCGTCTCAGCTGCGCACAAGGCCTACGGCCGGGTTTGCGCAGGCAGCTCTCGTGCGCGAAGAGGCCAGAAGGAGGAAGGAATGGGGGCCGGGGAAAAGGTGAGCAGGGGCCAGGTGACACCCCTGGAGTCACAGAGGGAGGTCTGTGCAGTGTGAAAATATGGTCGGGTGGCGTGAGATTGGGTTTAGGTTGAACGGAGAGGACTCTGGTGGGTCTCCCGTGATGCAGCGAGTGGGTCGGGGAGATGTTCCTCTTCACCGTACTTTTGTTTTGTAAAACCGCTGAAACTTTCTAGAAGCTCTTTTTTTTTTTTAAGATTTTATTTATGTCACAGAGACATGTTGAGAGAGGGGAGCACAAGCAGGGGGAGTGGGAGAAACGTGCCGAGTAATGTGAAAAGCTTTGCCACTAAATAGGTCACGTGAAGGACCCTTGTTTAGTGTTTGGGGGCTCCGACGAGAAGGTGGAACGTCGCCTTGTTGGGCCTCAGACCCCCCCCCCCCCGCTCCTGAGTGTCCTTCGCGGGACCCAACAGCACTGTGGGCATTGATTTTGGGGTTACAGATGCAGAATATCCATGATAGGTATCCTTGAGCTTTAGAGCCACGCAGAAACATATTTACACTTGGAGAGAGATTTCAACAACCCGAAGGCAGTCAGCACCTCACACTTGTGTCTGCCCGGCCCTCTGGAGGTGGAGTTAGGGCTGCAGGTGTAACAGAGTTTTGAGAAGGCCCGTGAAAGGGGTGTGCGGTGGGGGAGGGGGCGGGATCGAGCAGAAAGCCTCCGAGCTCAAAGCCCATCTCTTGGAGTTTGGCCCAGCCAAGTGCCTGCGGAACAGAGGTGCCCGCTGGTCGGAGAGGAGTGGCCTCGCCCAGTCATGGGGCCGCCCGGGAAGAGCAAAGCCGGGTGGACTGGCAGATCCTGTCCGGAAAGGAGAGACGAGGTTTGCATTTTCATAGTTGTAGCCGTTGCATTCCCACAGTTATTCGGACACCAAGCTTTGGATAACAGTTTTATGTATAAAAAACTATTTTGCGCCCATGCTCGGTGGGATTGAACAATATTGCTGTTTTTGAGCAAAACGTGTCAAGTATTGGCCCGTCGGATGGGTTAACCCAGTAGACCCTTCGGAAGGTGTAAAATGCTGTTTGAAGGAAGGGGAACACCGACGTCTTCCGGGCTGCTTGGGAAATCCAGCGGATCGTGTCTGAATCATGATTCAACGCACAGCAGACCCCGTTCAAGGGCGTGAGGACCTCCTGATGATTCTTGCTTGGCTCGTTTCATCAGGCCCTTTCCTCCACCTTACAAGGGAAAGGGAACTAAGGTATTAAAAAAAAAATGGAGTTTATGAGTAAGTGGTGTCGGTGTATATATGTTTAAGGTGGTCTTACTCTGGGAAAATGAGCTTTTTTCTGGGCAGCCCCATCTCTTTCCTTCGGGTTTTCTGGGTGTTGAACACTGAAGTCCCGTATTAAAATGTCGTTATTGAGCAGATGTTATAAGGATGAACAACGGACCGTTAGGATTACCCCTTCCGAAGCGATGGGAATATTAACTATCATTTGGTTGAACATGTCACCTACCAGGGAATAAATAAAAAGCTTCTCAAGTTGGACTTTTTTTTTTTTTTAAAGATTTTATTTATTTATTTGACAGAAAGAAACACAGCTGGAGAGGGAACACAAGCAGGGGGAGTGAGAGAGGGAGAAGCAGGCTTCCCACCAAGCAGGCAGCCCGATGTGGGGCTCGATCCCGGATCTCTGGCATCATGACCTGAGCTGAAGGCAGTCACTTAACCAACTGAGCCACCCAGGCGCCCTTAAGTTGAGCTGAAAACCAAGTAGATACGGTTCATTCCATCAGAAATATCCAACTGATAAAAGATGAGTGGTTTCCAATGGTGATAAAATCTATTTTAAAGAATTGGAAGGGAAGTGCTTTGTTGTTATGTGTGCGATTTGCACAGGAAGGTTCTGGAAGCGCTTGGATCGTTTTCTCGGTCAGATGACACAGATTGGGAGGCTCGTTCTTGGGAAGGCATTCGCCCTATGTGTTTGGTCCACGCCATGTCCTTCAGGCAGTAACCGGCAGGAACATGCATTTCTGTGGTTGGACAGGGTCGGGCTTGTTGACGGACGCACCGAGGGGACTGTGGGACATCTCGGTAAGAGCCTGTTAGAAGAGCTTGAAAGGGCTGGTCTTGCGGGCAGTGATTTGGGGCGGGGTTTACGGAATCTTTTGGATCCTTGTCTGATGTCGGTCGTCTCTGAGATCATTTATGTTCCAGCCAGAGAATGCCGCATCCTTGCTGCTTTTCTCCTTCAGTGAACACCTGTGGGCTTGATGGGATGGGTGGGCGGTTGACAGGGTGTGCTTAACAACGAGAAACAGCCAAAGAAGAGAACTGTCCCGAAAGCACTTCCTGATGATCAGTCATCTGGAACATCGTGCCTCGGAGCAGCTGGGTGTGGTCCTGTCTTCCGCGAATCCTGATGCCCAAGGACCACCAAATTATTTCCTCCAGGACCCTGCTGATGAGCGAGGTGGAACAGGGTGGTAGATTATAGGAACCTCATGGATGGAGGTGAGGCGTCGTGATGACCCTGCTTGGTGGTGCAGATTTCAGAGCAAGAGATGTATTCTTTTTTGGTGCTCTCGTGAGTGCTGTTTTCTTAATTTCATTTCCACATTGTTCATTTCTAGTACTTGCAGAATATTACATTTTGACGCAGTACAAGACCCTTTCCTTGCGAGTTTCAGGAAGAGGTTTTTCTGGTTCATTGTGTTTGTTTGTTGCAACGAGTTTTTATCGACTGGGAGGAACTTGACGGGGTTCGTTTATGTCTCTTGGGTTGGTTGTTTTTAGTTGTCCGAGGCACCAGGAGGGTGCCTCAGTACCAGAGACGATGTGAGGTCTTGAAAACTCAATTTTTTATTTTTAAGTGGCTTATTTTGGTTGATTATAGACTCACAAGAATTTGCAAAAATAGTGCGAGTTTCCATGTGTCATCACCCAGCCTCCCTCAGTGGTGGCGTGTTATGTCCCCTAGGACAGTATCAGAACCAGGAAATCAACATGATGCAATACACTGAACCCGGTCCTCAGTCCTTAACCGGGGGTTCACCAGGTTTTGCATGGGCACAATGGAGCGTTAGCCTTTTAAAGGTAAGTAATAGCAGACAGGGATGGAATCATGAGTTGGGGTCATAAAGAAGTACCCACCAACTAAGGGCCACCCTGACTTTGATGCCCGCCCATGTGGATGGGACGGGGGGACAGCACCCCAGGAAGGCAGCTTCTGGTGATGAGACTCCAGGTGGCGTGCTGCCCATGCCAGGTACGGGACCCTGTCCTGTTTGGTTTTGGTGCTGTCGTAAGACCAGCCATTTCCCCTATACGTATGCTCAGGCGGTCTGACGGAGAACACTAGATTTTCATGCCGTAGAAGAGCCTCTTTCCTGGTGGTGGTTATTGAGAAGGAGAAAAATCCAACGTGTCACCACCTGGAATCCTTGAATCTGGGTCCACTTCTTAGTTCACGTAGTCCTTATTTTGTAAACGGGTGAAAGGGCCTCGCTGTCCCACTTCGTGATGGCGGTATGGTGTTCGGCGGTAGCCACTCCATCGGGACCTCACTTCGGAATGCCTCTGCTTTCCGCTGCTTGGGCGGCTTGCCGGGAGAGTGGAGGGGTAAACTGATGCCACAAGGGACCCCAGTCTCCCGCGACTTGGAATGTGGCGGGATGCTTTTTCTCTCTTGCCTCTCTCGCGGTGAGGGTAGTGGAAGTGGTCTCTGATCGTGTGGAGTGCCCCCGAGTGGAGTAACTCTCCACGAAGGTTGGGGGGGGACCAGGTGTACTTTGTCTCCAAGAGCCCCCCCTAACGGCATGGCCCCCCATCCAGGGCTTTGGACTCAAGCTGCTCAGGAATTCAGTCCAGTAGCTTTCGGTGTGAGGATAGAGAAGCTCTTACTGAGTGAGGCAGGCAGGCGAGAAGAGCCTTTGTGAGTGGTGGACACCTGAGCCAGGCTGGCTTCCTGGCTCGCGCCAGTGAGGTGACGGTAAGACGGGGAAGTTCGGGGGTGTCGTGAGTGCCACGGAGCCTGTCGAGGATTTGTGGAGCCTTGGAGACAGCCAGAAATGGCTCAGTAGACCCATCTGTTGGGTGCCTCGGTGGTGCAGTTGGGTGAGCGTCTGACTCTTGGTCTTGGCTCCGGTCGTGATCTCAGGGTTGTGAGATCGAGCCCCGTGTCAGGCTTCACGCTCAGTATAGAGTCTGCCTAAGACTCCCTGTCTCTCTGCCCCCTCCCTGCACGTGCGCACTCTTTCTCTCTCAAATACATCTTAAAACAAACAACAACCAAATAGACCCATCTATGAAACAAGGTGGGCCAGTGGTTGCCTAGGACTGGGGGCTGGGAGGTGGTGCGCGGCTCAGCCACTCCTGGATGGGCTGCAGGCTGCTTCTGGGGACCGTAATGTGTTTGAAGACTTGCTCCTTTTGCTTGCACAAAATGGTGAATCTCCTCGAAGCCGTGGACGCGTGACTTCCAGTGAGTAGACCGTACGGAGTGGGATTCGGAGCTCCACTAAACCGTTTAAAAGCGGTTTTTGTTCTTTGCTTCTGTACTCGCAAGAGTGCTCTTCAAATACCGGCTGTGATCGCCTGTGGTCAGAGCTCCTCCTCGTGCACCGAGGCCTGTCGCCTTCAGTGTGCAGAGGACGGGGCTTTCAGTGACCAGTTCCTGAAAATGTGACCCCGTGTCTCGTGTCTACGCCGCCACGTTCGGAGCCAGCTGTCCACAGTGAGTGGTGAGAATGTGGCTGGTCGCGGAGGAAGCGAGCCCGTCTCTGTGTCGGCGCTTTCTGCTTTCCTGCCCGCCGCCGCCTCCCACAAAGCCACGAACTGGCGAGAAACAGAGGGCAAGACAAGGAGCGCAGTGTTGGAAGGTGTCTTCTGTGGTCCTGGCGGGGAGGCTGAGGCCAGGGCGCGCGGTCCCAGCTCTGCGGCCCTGGACGGTGGAGTCACGCGCGGTCACTGATAGTACCCTCTGGAGCTGCCCTGTGCCTACAAGCCTCATCGGCACGGGAGCCTCTGGCCCGGCAGGCCTGCGGCGTCTCCTGTGTGGCCCGCGGCAGAGCAGGGATGCAGCGCTTGCTTGCCTCCAGCCGTGTCCCCCCTCCCTGCTGGGACATGCATGTCCCCCTGTCTGTCGATCCCTTCCTCATCTGCGCCCTGTTTCTTCCATCTCACCTTGCTTGCTGGAGCCCGGTGCTCTACCATTAGAGATTCACTTGTTGGATGTGAAACTTGTCCCAGTTACAACACTCCTAGTCCCGGGAGATGTAATACCTCACACCTTACTGTTTGTGCTTTGGGATTGGGAAGGGGGGGTTCTGGCTTTGTCAGAACAGAGCAGGGCTGATGTAGAAGATGAGGGGGGATGGGTTCCCCTGTGGCAGGAGGAGGGGAAGTTGGAGCATCAGAAGTGACCTTTGTGTGTGGCCTGCGTTTTTTGCATTTCCCTGCAGCGCTCCGAAATGGGGAGTGTTTGCGGGCCTAGTCCATCGCCAAGCTCCCCTGTGTGAACAGTCAGCTGTGGAGAGCCCCCCCCCCCAGCACCAGGGTGACAGGTGTATGACCGGA
>PITA01032435.1:0-13952 GCA_004023965.1 Spilogale gracilis
TTTCTGAAGAGAAGTTCATAATAATTTATTTGATTTATTCATCCTTCTAGTCCCAGCCCCGTATGTCTGAACAGATTTTAGGGTGGTAGGGGCAGCCCCAAGCTATCCCACTGTAACCCCTCTAACCTCCATGTCCCTCAGCACCCACCTAGGCTCTGCTGTTCTAGTTCCTTCAACCCATGATAAGAACCCCATCTCAAATCTGATGAGGATTAATTAAGTGGCTGTAGAGAAACGGTTACAGAGAGAAAGCGGAGGTGAATGATGGACTGGAGAGTGGGCTCTGGTCCACGCTGAATCTCATCCCCACGTGAGGCATGCTCTATCCTCCCCACTACCTCACTAGTCTAGTCAAACTTAAGGTCAGGAAGAACACTTCAGTTCCCAAGTCAATGGTTGACTCTCTTTCCCTAGCTCTTCAATCCTTCTGTAGGATTCACCAGCCTCTCTATAAAATTCTCTCCTCTCCTGGGACTCTGTTTCTTTTGTTTCTTTTCATCTTTACCCTTCACTCCTTTTTCTGGATCCTGTTCCCCCTGTCCCCACTTCTCCATATTCTCCCTCTTCCCTTAGTAGTTATTCCTGAATTAGGGCAGCATCACCTTGTCCTCTCTTAATTTCATCTTCAGTCCATTCCTTTCTCTGAGTAAGTTCATTTCTTCCATTTCCATAGCTCTTTCTCTACCTCCCTGTATCACCCTCTGTTATTTCATCTATTAGCCCTACACTCACCTCCTTGCTTTCTCCCTGGTTTTGTACACCTGGCTTCTATTTAAACTTCCAGTACTATAGCTTTGTTTCTTCTATTGTCTTGACAAAAATGTCTCCATTAAACACTGAGCAAAGTCCCTTAAAGGGCTTTTAAAAGTCCTAGCCTCAACTTTTTTCTAAATGTATTTCCCACTACAGCCTTTTCATATACCTTTGCTTTCGCCCAACTGTATCCGCGGACGGGGATCATTTATATATATATATAAATGTATTATATATATATATAAATGTATTTATATAAATAAATTATATATATATAATGTATATAAATTATAATATATACATTATATATATATAATTTATCTCTCTCTCACACACACATATATAGTGTGTGTGTGTGTGTATGTCTGTGGTTTTTTTCCCAGTGTTTTTCCTTCCCCCTTTCCAAAAAATTATTAGTCTTTTAATAATTTCCACGGAATTATTGTATGCTTCCTTGCTTCAGGGATTTTTGCAGGAATATAGGGCAGCTGGAAGGCAGTAGTGACTCTTTTGTCTTCGTAAATGCTTAAACTCTAAAACAGATAATGCTAAATGTGCCAGCCAGATCAGGAAAAGAGAAGGCTCTGCAGGGCTTATAGGCCAGGGTGGAACTTGCAGGAACCAGGCCCTGCTCAGGAGCCCTCTTGTGGCTCAAAAAGAGAGGCAGCATGTGCGAGGAGCTTCACTAAGCAGAAGACATTTTTTGGTACATATTGAGATTCTTTACTCAGAAAGAGTGTGCATCCTTCGCAAGTTCTGGAAATTTTTGTTTATCCATGTCCATGTAAGATATATTTCCTTACAAAGTATATACCTATTACTTTGCTCATGGCAAGAGCCCCCAAATTTTTGTGTCTGCGGCAAGTTGTCGGTAGAGTCGGTTTCATCTAACAGGAATTCAGAGGAAAAGATACTGGTAAATGTTGGAGTAACAGCAGACAACTCAGAGAGTTAGAGGATCTTGAGCAGGATCTTAAAGGACAGGATTAGACAGAGGAAGATGAAATTTGGGATGGGGAACATTTTTAAAAAGGTACACAATATCATTGAAGAAACATGAATTTTTAGTACATCCTTAGTACATGATAATTGACTCTTAGTTGTTTGAAAAGTATAAAACAGTCCTGCAACATTTCCCATAATTTATCAATGCTTTAACCATTAGCATATCAATCTAATAAAGTATCTTCAGCTGTTAATGATATAATAAATAATAATTTTATTAAATGATTAGACCATGATTATATATCAGTTCTGCATGTGCTTTCACCCTGGGACACAGACCTTAGACCAATTTGATTTCCCACTTCTTTTGGTAACATACATGAATGGTGCAGGTGTACTACATTTGATCCTTGCTTTTTATTTTCTCATTTAGTTCTTTTGTTCATGTTTATTTCAAGTGTAAATAATTTTCTTCCACTGGGGATGACTCTTTTAATTTTGAAATACCTACCGTGGCTGGTGTATTGCTAGAAATGCGTTCATTCAATAATATAAGATGGAGTAAAATGAGAAATTTCTAGTCTATAAAGCCAATGTTATTTTACATTTATAGAGTTTTCTTCATAAAAGATAAAAGTTCTAAGCAGAAATTACAGTCTCAGATCTGCAGTGCTTATTATTTGATCTAAGATCTGTCCTGAGGTGGCCTGATTATTTCAGTGAGGTGAAATAACCATTAAAGAAATCTTTTATATGATTTTAGGATGCATGCATTTCTCAGGGGAGTAAGCACTCATCATTTTCAACGTTTATCAGAGTGTGGATAAGATTCCCCCTTTCCTGGAATGGGCTTCCCTGTAAAATATTCCCGATTTATTTTTTAATGCACACCTCACCTCTTCCAGGAAGCCTCTCAAGATTGCACGAGAGAGAGTGAATCACACTCTCTGCTGGCTTCCTCTGTACCCCTGTAATAATTGGATAGTTGCCCTTTCTGAGCTGGAAGATTTATAAGTAACTCACCCTTTTCTACTCTGATATCTTTGAAGGCAGAGACAGTATTTCATCCATCTCCAATATTCCTAGCTCCTAGCCCAGTGTCTGGTACAGGGTCTATCATGTATTAGCCACAGGATTTTGCTTAAATATTTGTCGAATCTTATTTCAAACTCTTTTTTTGCACAGTAGTTAAGAGCACAGGCTTTGGTACCTGAAACTCTGGGCTTAAATTCTGGGCCAATCACTTACAATGGGAACTTGAGCAAATTACCTTAGTTTCTCCAATTTCAAAATGGGAATAAAAGTAATGGTACTTCATATACTTGTTGTGACCAATAAAGAAGTGAAATTATGTTCACACACATATGCTAAAGTACATGGAAAAAGCTCTAAAATGTAAATCTATTATTAGCTTTATTCACTTAGACACATTCTTATGAATTATAAGTTGTAGGTAATTGCAAGGGTGTCATTTAGGGATGATTCTTCACAGATGTATAGACCCTTCTCAGAAATGTCTATTTTTAAGTAAGGAGGAGATTACCATTGGGAAAATGTCATATCGTCAGTCTACGAGTGAGGGACCAAATCCTCACACGCACAGGCTGGGCCTCTAAACCTACATAAGCTAAAATCTACCTTGAGTTCTAAAGCCCAGCCCAAAGTTCACTCAGAGCTTCATTCAATTCCAAAAGATGGCTAGATCAGGAGCTTTTCCTTCTTTCACTTCTTCATGCTTCAATCTAATTCAGCTACTATTTACTGAACAGGTATTTAGCTAGGTATGTGATTGTTTAAAGACATTTACCAGTAGTAACAACTAGAGTCACTGGAAATGTCCTGTTTATGTCCCTTTCCTATTAAAAAATACGTATTTAAGAAGTTATTCCTGCTTTCATTATGACTAAATAGTGTGGTAAAAGTGATGTAAAAGTATTATTTATAATTGAAATACCCTGTAAGAATAATTATATGTAATTGAAGAGACTAGTAAATTATATATAATAATAATTATATATATTTATAACTAAAGTGCATAGTAATGCTCTTCATAGTAAATATACACGTGTGAGTATATGTGTGTGTATAACATTTACTACGCTCAATTTGTTGAAAAAAATTGTATTTGATTTCAAACACTCAAATATACTCCATTGAGCAAGTAAAAGGTTGTAAAAACAGAAACAAAAAAGTGATGTGTTTGTAATCAATCATCTTAAAAAGAGCTGATTAAACTTTATTCTAATAGCTTCACATTTTCCAGATTATCTGTTGTCTGTGTGGTAGAGAAGAGAGAAGTCATAACTCAGGCTGTCTGGATTAGAGGTTCACTATAAGAGAAGTCCTTGCTTAATTAGTCTTTTTTTTCACATTAAAATAATTAAATATTTACATGAAACGTAATACATTCTATTCCACAGAATACACAGCTTGTTTTAATGTACGAGTAATGCTGTTTTCCTCCCCATATCACTTGTAGAAGACAGAACAAGGAGAAAAACCAGGCCATGCACTGAGACAAAGAGGCATGATGGCCAAGGTTTGTCATCTTTTGTCATTTGCTTTTGAAAGATCGAGAAGAATGAGAATAGGTTCTCAAATAACAGGTAAAATTATGATTTAAAAAAAGAGACATAAAACGTTATACCTGGAAAGTTCATAGGCAGATATCTAGTCCAACCCACCAAGTATATAAGCAAACTGAGTCCCACAGAGATGAAGTAAAAGTTGATTCACTGAGTCACTTTGGAATAGAATTGTTTTGTTAGCTTGGCTTTGTGATCCAATGTCTTTTTTTGCTCCCTTACACTACAAACTAATCCCTTCAAGTAGGTTATTCCATGGAAGTTATTAACAATGCATCTTTTCAGAAGGTAAATACTACTTGATATTCAACAATGATCATAAATGGAATAAACTTAAATTAATAAAGCAAAGAGGCCAAGTGTTTCAATGACCATCATTTGAACCTATCACCTACAAAGCTGTGTAGCAAGTACAGTTCCTATGTAAAATTATTGTTGTGTTTTATTATAAAAAACATAATTCTATGTAACTAGTGAATGATAGGGAACTAACTAAGGGGACAAATAAAAGAAGAGAGACTATAAATAGTTAAGAGTAGGAAGATAAACAGTCCACTAAACCTCACACAGGAAGCACTGGTTCATCAAAGAACATTTCCATCTCATCTGAGTGATGAAGGATTTTCAAATCTGGTGGTGAAAGCCTTATCACACCCCACACTATAAACTATCATTACACTGATACCAAAAACCAAGAAGCACCACCACCAAAAATAAGACAAACCGAACAACACAAATGAACAACACTTCCTACTCCTCAGGAAGAGGTCTGACCCTAAGGAAGAGAAAAGATTTCTCCTTCACAATGAACAGCTCATCCTAGTGGAATGGCACAGTGGCTGATCCATTACAGAGACTCTCATTAATCTAGGTTCATTCTATGATTTTCAGAAAGACAAACCTCTGTTGAAATAGCTATGTACTCTAGTTCAGTTTTTCAAAGCTCAATTTCCTACCTTTATTTGTAAATATTTCCACTAGAATGCACATTTTAAAATAGATACTCTCCAGAATGCCAAGGTAACTATAAAAAGAATTTCATGAATGCTTTTTGGCATGAGTCAATTTTGTTACAAGACTTTTGCTGCTGAGGAACAAAAATATGGAGCAAATGGTTACAACAGGAGAAACAAGTGCTGATGATTTAAATCAATTCATATTTCACTTACCTTTATTTTTCCACAGTACTGAGCATAGTAATGAATTATCTAATATGTCTGATCTTATATTATGTAATTTGGGGAAATTTAAAAAATATTTTGTAGTACAGAAATAACCATTCTCTTTGCTATGTTTGCTTTTTTCTATATACCTTGAGGACATAAAGCTTTTAAGATTTATAAGCAGTAGAAAATATCTGAAACTTTAATTTGTATTAAGACATTCTTTGCACAAATCCACTGACCCATTTTTCTAAAGTGAAAATAAGTGCTGGGTTTTTAACTTGCACTGAAAGTACAACAATTACATTTCAGTAATTACATTCATACAGTACTTTGGACACTATATTTCAAGTTGCACAACTGACCTTCTTTTCCATAAAAATGTAATAGAGCCTAAATTATAAGTGATTATATTATGGAACATTTTGAAAAGAAGAATCCTGTTGCTTTTCTTGCATATAAATCAATTTGGAGCTTTAATACTTCTTTGCATTTCCTTACATTTTTATAAACATGGCTTTACTTTTTTTTGATTTATGAAAAATATCTGATTTAACAGATTGACAAATGATACCAGGTTAGACAGCTGTACAGAAAAAAACCCCACAGACACACATGTAACAGATTCTCAGAGACAGAAAAATAAACTTCCTTTTTGCAAAGAAGAAATCACTAGACTCTACAGTCACTCACAAGCCATAGCACGAGGATCCACTTTTGTCTCTCCAGCAAGAACTCGAGGTGTCGAAGTGGAATTCACTCCACTCACCTGTTTGGCTTAGTTGGGATGTGCTTCTACTCCTTCTAGACACTATGGCAACCACTTTGGCACTCAGACTGGATCTCCTTTTCTTTCCACCTGCTCCAACTGTACCCACAGCCGTGTCGGACTGACTGCCGTCATTATGCTCCAGTGTATACATCTCCCCACTCACACTCGTGCTCTTCATGATGGCTCTTCCTGAAGTCCCCATCCGTCTGCCTTGCATTTTAGGGGTAAATGAACTATATTTATAAAGTAAAAACATATATGCATCCATAAATTACAGGTCAGCATAATCGAAACTCTAACTCTATTTTATTTTGAATAATCCAGGCAAAATTTTATGGGGGAAAGCCAGCTGAGTAGTAATCTTATGGCTATAATTTACTAGATGTAAGTGTAAAGCAATAGTAGTTCAACACAGGAATTTTAACTTTTAGTAAAAAGAAATACAACCAATGTTATCTATAGGAAGGTCGATGTTACTAATTTTATAGTTACTAATGTTACTTTCAGAGAAAAACAAAAATATTTAAATCAATAAGACAATTTCATATACATTCCTCAGTAAAAAAATATTATTAAAAATGGATACTCTGGCTTTGCCATACAAGATGAAAAAATGAAAACATCTGTTCTAGTTTCAACTATCAGATATCTCTTGCTATTTGATATCTTTTGCTTTATGAGTCTAGGACAGACAACTAGTGAGGCAAAAAAAAAAAAATCACATTTCCTTCCTTTTTCCTTGTCCCCTCATGTTGCGTTTCTCCCAAATTTCAACTCATTTTCTCTTCCAGTGTTTCAAACTCATGCACAGGTTGAGATATTCCCTTTTTACTTCCCTCCCAAAACCTGTCTATGTTCCCAATTATACTAATATATCCGAGTAAATTACTGTACTTTCCTCCTAAATGAGAAAATTATTGTTGAGACTTTTAGGCATCATGGAAGGTTGGTGGGAAAAACAACAACAACAACAACAACAACAACAAACTGTCTCTAACTTGCCAAAGTAAATGTATGTCTGTGAGCTAGGGAGAGAGGTAGGGCAGGCAAGTTGGGAGTCACAGATGTCAGGATTCCTCATATCTTTTAAATTATACTGCATATGTAGTTATATTATCCATCTAGACTGGCCTCTTTGGTCCAATAAAGACCTGGTTTGACATATCTGAAATGACCCTCTTTATTTTACGTTTCCTTAAAATATCTGCAAAAATTGGCTTACATGATCCTCACCACCACCTTGATTTTCTATTTCTTGTTTTGAAGTACAAAATACATTAATAAAGCATCTTTTAATAGTGACGACATTTAATACTCAAGTTGAGCTAAATCCTAATATGATTAGAAATGATAAAACAAATTCTTAGGATCATGTAATGTATTTGTGGTCACATATATAATGAGTGTTCTAGTAGAAAGGAAAATTGATATGGGATGAGTTCAGAAAGGGTGAGATTGTGGAAGGTTTAGAAGTTATGGAAAAGAGGCAAGACTGTTTGATCCTTAGAATCCTTCCATGAATTGAATTGAAAAATGAGACCCCTATTTGATAGGATTCATTTGGTATTTTTAATCTCTGGCTGTATTACTTGAATTGGTCCATATTATTAATATTAATATTTGTAATTCTTTAGATTTATTCTAATTAGCTTTTAATTAACTCAAAGTTTGTAAAGCCATTTGCAACCCTGGTAATTTTGTTATGTGCTTTATGCAAACTCTTTTTCAAAACATTAATAAAGACAGTATTACATATCACTGGTTCAAAATGGATTCCTGTGGGGTATTTCCAACTCCAGTATACCTTCTTTCCTAAGAGATATTACAATAGATTTCTTCTGTGTCCTCATCAATTTATTTCAATGCATGCCTCTTTAAGTCTACCCATAGTACCTGCTTTTCCTACAATTTTACTTGCAGACTTCCACTGGAGGATATGAAGCAATGTCACGATTTGATCAGTTTTGCAGTGATCATGTCCATCTTCAATCAAACGCCTGTGACTGAGAAGTCAGTAGTTTTTCCACCTCTCATCACTCTTTGTAGCACACTCCTTACAGCGGTTATTGAAAATGTCTCTTCTGATGATTTTTATTTTTTAACTTAATAAAGTCTGGATAAACTAGGATCTACCTTTTTTCTCCCTATTATTTCCATGAAGATGGGTATTCTATTACAACTCTCAATTTGTATTTTAGAAGTTATTTTACAAAAGTACTACTGTAAAATATTCAGGAATGTTCTTTAGGCTATAGAGAAGTTTAAAAGTGTAGGGAAACATCTTCAATAATACTTCTATCCTGAAAATGTATTTGATATGAGCTAGGAAGATTCAAAATTTTTTTCACGGACATATATTCATAGCAATCAAATATTCCACTATTTGAAAAAATTCTGGAAGGCAGCTATGGTCACCACTATACCACCAATGCACATTATGTTGACAAATATTCTGAAAAAATTTAGGTAAATCTGTATAGTGATTATCATTTAGGGGGTTAAGAAGTTATGTTAAAATGATTTCTGTGAATGATACACTTTTTCCTCAAAAATTAAAATATTTTATTTAGAATTTTAAAAGCATTCTTTTACAATATAAAGAATATGGAATATCGGGGCACCTGGGTGGTTCAGAGGGTTAAGCCTCTGCCTTCAGCTCAGGTCATGATCTCAGGGTCCTGGGATTGAGCCCCACAGCAGGCTCTCTGCTCAGCTGGGAACCTGCTTCCCCTCCCCGTCTACCTCTCTGTCTATTTGTGATCTCTCTGTCAAATAAATAAATAAAATTAAAAAAATATGGAATATCATAATGTTCAACAAGAACATGTGAAGGCATTTTCAATTCTGTTTACCAAATTGAGGGGAGAGGTTTCTGGAGTCTAATCAGGTTAATTTAATCCATGTGAAGGTTACTGTTTTAGTATAAATATGCTTTCCATTCCCCTATTTTGTCTCCTTTTATTTGTTCTGCTTCCACTGCCTAGAAAACTGTTCCTGTCATTAACTTAATTTAGTCCCTAAATCCTTCAGGATGCACTTTAATGCTTTCTGCTTTATAAAGCTCCTCAGAGTCTCTCTAGTATCATGACTCATATTTCCCAGCCCTCTTTTTTCTAGTTTCTATTGGTTACATTAGGATTCTGTTATTTTATATTAGCATGCACCTTATGCTTCTGTGTCCCTAGATCTGCCATAGCGCCCCTCCCATTGCTGAATGAACTAAGGATTTATGAGTAGGAAATTTAAAAAAGTGTTATCAGTATAATATAACCCATCTTTAAAAATCAATCAAACAAAAAAACCCACCTTTCTTCTTTGATATTCCCTCTCCTTCTGGCTACTGATTGTGGCAAAAAACCTCCTCAAGCAGTTGTCTGTATTTCCTCTCCTCCTATTCTATCCTGAACTAATTTAAATCAGGCTTTGTCCCTACCATGTCACCAAAGTTGCCTTTTTTTTTTTTTTTTAGATTTTATTTATTTATCTGAGAGAGAGAGAGAGAGAGAGAGAGAGAGAGAGAGAGAGAGAGAGAGAGAGACTGAGAGCACACACAGAGGGAGAGGGAGAAGCAGACTGCTGGCTGAGCAGAAAACCTGATGTGGGACTCAATCCCCCGGCCCTGAAATCATGACCTGAGCTGAAATGAAAGGCAGATGCTTAACTGACAGCCAGCCAGGCACCCCCAAAGCTGCCTTTTATCAGAGTCATGACTTTATATGGCAAAATCCAAAATCCTATCACTGCACAGTACTTACCCTTTTGACCTCTCAATAAATCATGTATGTGACAAAGCATTTATTCTCCTGATCACAAAACGCTTTATTCTCATAATCTTCCTACCTAGAGTCTCATTAACAAGCACTTTATTTTCTTTCCTCATTAAATACTGAAGATCTTCAGCGCACAGCCCTCTGACCTATATTCTTCCATATGAGACTAACTCCCCACATGTCTCATCTGGTCTCAGGTTTTATGTATTACCCACGTGCTGAAAATTCCAACTGTTTTTCTCCACCTGTACTCAGTCTTGAACTCCAGATTTAGATAGCCAGCTGTCAGTGCACATTCCTATTTGGATATACCTCTCAAAAATAACATGTTCAGCCCAACTGAAAAACTTCTCTATAGCCTATCTTTCATACCACATTAAAGATACTCCATTTCCTCAGTTGCTCAGAGTAATAATTACCCTGATTAAAAAAAAAATCTAATGTGGATTTGAGACCAAGAAAAAAAGTCACTTTACTTTTTATGGCTTGCTTGAGCTTTATTTAACAAGCCCACTTTAAAAGTCACTTGACCCTCCAGGGAAAGGTAAAATTTTTACTGTTTACTCTGACAATAATTCTGATCCAAACATTTTACAACTCTGTAGAGCTGTGTTAACTTGAATAAAAATGATAAGGAGCAAATGATTACTATTTAGAAGGTGGGGTAACTCCAAAGTTATGGTTTTACTGACCTAGAGAATATTACCTAGTTTTGAATCTAAATTCATGATCTTATTCTAGCATTTTTTTCAACAACTATATATGTGTATATATAAGTACCTGAGTTTCTTGGATCTTTAGAATCCATTTATTATCCTGTTGGTTTTCTCACAAATGAGTTAAAACCTCAACATTTGCTATCCATTTTTTATTACTATGTTTTAATTTTGAGAATTATATTTTGACTGTGTTGGGAGTCCCATCAAAATGCCCAATAGTCACCCTGCCAGATTCAATTAAACTATTTTGTTGGAGCAGGGCAGCCTGTGGACTCCATAAACCCAAGGTTGTCTTTAATCAAGTGGCAACCAAACATGACTTTCTTTTTTTTTTTTTTTTAAGATTTTATTTATTTATTTGACAGAGAGAAACACAGCTAGAGAGGGAGCACACGCAGGGGGAGTGGGAGACGGAGAAGCAGGCTTCCCACCAAGGAGGGAGCTAATACGAGGCTCGATCCTGGAACTCCGTGATCATGACCTGAGCTGAAGGCAGATGCGTAACAACTGAGCCACCCAGGCACCCCCAAACATGACTTTCAATTTCTGCTTTTTTTTTTTTTCAGACTCTGGTTTTCTACGTTTCTTTATTTTGCTTATTTGCTTCTGGGTCTTGGTAAATTGGCTCATATTTTGCTTGGTTGTAACTAATAGTACATTCCTCACTAACAGCACCAACAATTAGGAAATTCATCTGTGGAATTAAAACTGTTGGGTGGCAGACACCAGGATATATTACAAGTTGGGTGGCAAATGACAAAAAATGTGGCTTGTTAGTCTTTTTTTACATGTCTGTTTGCCTACTACTAAAAGTTCAAATCAATCATGAAAATGTCTTGTGCATGCTGAAAAAAGGAATGCTCTTTAAAGTCTGGGCTTAGATTTCAGTGTTAATTTTGGCCCTATAGCTAAGTGGTAAAACTGAAGTTGCTAGTTCTCTTTGAATGCTTGAAAACAGTCTTTTTGATTAATAATAAAAATCTCTTAAATTTCTGTGTCCCCTAGGGAGAGCTGTCCAGGCAGATAGATACTAGATTTCAAGGTATCTTAAATTTAATAGAAAAAATTTTTTTCTAGAGCTCCTGTTCTGATTGATCTATAAAGATGAGTAAGTACTTATATAATTCTAATACAGCTAAGTAAAGATTCTCTAGAGAAGAAAAGAAACTGAAATTCTGATACTTTGAATATGTTAGCCTTTTAAGAAAAAAAATTTTTCAAGACATTGCTAACTTAGGAGAATTTTAATATAAGAATTTAAATCCATGACTAAAGTGAATCCTTGAAGATACCAAACTAGTTTGATAAACTGGCTTAAAAACAGCCTTATGAGAACCATGATGAGATGCCACTACCTATACACTAGGATAGGTATAATAAAAAGGAGACAACAACAGGTGTTGGTTGATGGGAATCTGGAGAAATTGAGACCCTCATACATTGCTGACAGGGAAGTAAAATGCTGTTTCTTTGAAAGCTGGCAGTTTAGTTAAACTTAGACATAGTTAAATTAAACTCAAGCTTACTGAATGACTTAGTAATTCCATTCAAAAGTTAAACATAGGGGCACCTGGTGGCTCAGTTGGTTAAGCAACTGCCTTCGGCTCAGGTCATGATCCCGGAGTTATAGGATGAGCCCTGCATCGGGCTCCCTGCTCAATGGGAACCCTGCTTCTCCCATTCTCACTCCCCCTGCTAGTATTCCCTCTCTAGCTGTGTTTCTCTCTGTCAAATAAATAAATAAATAAAACCTTAAAAAAAAAAAGTATAGTTACCATAGGCCCTAGCAATTCCATGCCTAGGTACAGGCTCAAGAGAATTTAAAACACATATCCACACCAACACTCACATATGAATATTCATATCAACATCATCCTTAACAGTTAAAGAGAGGACAACCCAAATGCCCATAAATTGATGAATGGAGAAACAAAATGTGGTATATCCATAATGGAAAATTATTAACCATAAAAGGGAATGAGGTATTTATTCATATAATAAACATGGATGATGTTAAAAACATTGTACTACATGAAAGAAGCTAGATACAACAGACTACTTATTGTACAATGCCTTTTAAATGGAATGTCCATCAGTCAAATCCACAGAAACAAAAGTAGATTAGTGATCACCAAGGGTTAGGGGAGGGAATGGGAAGTGACAAATAATGGGTTTCTTTTGGGGTCTGATAAAAATGTTTTGGAATTAGATAGTTGTGATGGTTGGATACCTAAGTGTGACTATATTAAAAACTACTAAATTGTATAATTTCACAGGGTGAATTCTATGTGAATTATATCTCAACTTATTAAGTTTTATGTCTTACAGATTTTATCAGCATGATATATTATACAAGCACAAACTTTTATTTTATTTTTTAAGACTTAGGCTGGTTTTCTCATGGACAGACAGATTAATCTTCCTAATTTTTCTACACTGTTTTTACTTGATGGAGTAAGCTAACATTTCTTCCAATAATGTTTAAGATTATGAAAAATATAAAATTACATAATAACTACACTGAACTGATATCAACAATGATTAAGTTGGTTGGAGTGTCAGCTTAAACAAAATTTCCAAGTGATTAATCAGTTAAACTTCAAGCTTTAGCATGGCATTAAATTTCATTAATTAATAAAAAAATCTTTGAATATCTGGATAATTTCTAAGTTAGAATATAAAATTGGTTACTAACCAAGGAAATACATATATATGCACATAAAAGTGCCTCTAGTTTTCATATGATATACATCGCCTTTGATGTTAAGGTTTATTCTCATTTTGGCAAGTTTAAGAAAATATCTAAGAGATGTTGTGGGTGTGGGTGTTTTGTTACTCGTGCCATGTAACTTGCTGGTATGCTTGCATATGACAGTCTGTTATGCTCAGTTATCTACTTCTGAGTTTTCTTTGTGCAACAGAATCTTAGGTTAAAAGTTGTAATTAATTAACATTGGTGGTTGGTTCTATACTAGAAACAAAAGTGGCATATATTTTAAAATATATGGGTAGATATTCAAGATAATAGATGTGTTTTTATTTATCAAAGGAAAAGAAGGAAATCATTTCTTACAGTAAATCACCTGGAATGTGAATGAAGATGGTAAAAGACAGAACTTGAATGGATACATTAAAGTGTAGAAGGTCTGAGGAAAAGGGAATTATTTGCCCTGTTTTATTATAGTTGTAAACAGTAAGTCTGAAGGGCAAAAAAATAAAACTTTGACAAACTGGTTCCATTTGAT
>PITA01032436.1:0-13948 GCA_004023965.1 Spilogale gracilis
GTGGGGTGGGCTCTCACTGTGGTGTTGACCTGTGTGTCCCGGATGATGGGCGAGCAGCCCAAGCCATTCTCACACCTTCAGATCAGAAGACTGTCCGCAGGTGTGACTGACGCGGGGCCTGGGGCCTGGGGCTCTAGGGAGGGTGGCTGCAAGCCCGGGGCTGGTGCTGGGTCCCTGCCCTGCTCCTGTGGCCAGGGGGTCCCCTTACTTCCCCTTCCCCCTTTCCCCAACCTCCCCTTCTCCCCTCCTCTCCCTTCTCCTCTCCTGTCTTCTCCTGGGCTCACCTCCTCTTGTTAGAAACCCCCAGGAAAGGATGAGCCCACTTTTGCAGACTTTGGGGAGAAGGCCAGCGTCAAAGGACGTTCTATGGAATGAAAAGTATTATCGACAGCAAAAAGTAGAAAAATAAGTCTTTCTACTCTGAAACACTTACTGTGTTACCAGGTCACTGCTCTGCCGTTCCCATTACATTCACATCTGTTTCCTACTAGAGTTTTTTCCCCTTTATGTACCAGCAAATGTGATCCCTGTAGAAAAGACAGAGAATACTGACAGGCGCACAGAAACGACCCCAGGTCTCACTCCGCTGAACGGTGCTGTGGGTCTTCCCGGCCTCGTCCACACCGACCCCTGTTCGGTGGCAACCGTGTTCAGCCCCCAGGTGAGCCAGAACAAATCAGCTGCCCCGAAAGACGTCCCCCGTGCAGGGGATCCCTGGGGCCAGGGGGAGCCCCTGAGTGGGCTGAGCGACAGGCGGGGAGGGGCAGAGGCTGCGGGCCCCTGGAGCGAGGGCCCCGGAGAGAAGGCCGTCCACAGGTATGCGCCAGTGGGCCCTTGGACACTTGGCATGTTTGTGGGGTGAGTGGGAGGGCGGTCGTGGAGCTAAGGGAGGATGTGTGGGATGGACGAAACTCTGGGCTCCGGCTGGCTTTCTCTCTGTCCCTGGGGTTAGTTTGCATCCCATTCCTCTGCTGTGGATCCCACCTTTCCTTCCCCTGGGAGAGATGACGGAAAGGACAGAGAGGGCCGTGCTGGTCCCCAGCTCGTCCCAGGAGAGGTGCGGAGGGTCCTGCAGTGACTGGCAGAGCGCTGGCCCCGTATCTGTGGGGTAAACACCCAGTTTTCCACCCGGGGCTGGAAACAGGCTCCAGGTCCCCTCACGCTCAACGCCGTGAGGGTTTGTTTGTTTGCACACTGGTTTTTGTTTTAAATTGACACAGAGCTTTCAAAAACCACAGTAGACTTTCTCCAGCCCCATGCCTGTGCCTCGGGGTCCTTCCTGCTCCATGAGCAGGCGGGTCCTGGGCCGCGGAGCGTGGGGTGTGCAGGGAGAGAGACAGGGAGGGGCCGTGGGGCCCGGGGAGCTGGGCACGGCCAGGGCCACGGAAAGGGCAGGACCGCGGGCCTCTACACAGCCTGTCCCTTCTCCCCACCTCCAGGGGTGGCCTGTGCTTGTCGCGTGCGGAGAAAGTAACTTTCCCTTAGGAAGGGAAGAGGCTATGTGTTGGCAGAGTGGGCAGGCCCTACCTGCGGTTCAGCACCAGGCGGGCTGCTCCTGGGGGCATGCCTGCCAGGGAAGGGCCGGGGGTCCACTGCCTTTAGCGCCTGCTGGCCTCCCACCTTCCCCGGGGCAGCCGGGCGGGCGTCAACGGAGCCAGCGCCCGCGGGGGACTCCTTGTAGCAGAACTTGGGATGGTGAGGGAGAGATGAGACTCCCATCAAGTGCAATGTTGCGTCCCTGCAGAAGTCCGCAGAAATAAGGGTTCACGCAGACACGTTTTGTCCAGCACCCCACGCGGGGTGCTCCTCTGGCCTCAGAGGGGATCGTGAGCAAGGGGAGGGGCCCAGCGGCCGGACGTGATGGGCTCTGAGCGCCAGATTACAGGGGACCTTTAGGTTCTTTTCTGTTCTTTTCCACATCCCCGAAGGCTCATACAATAAACATTTATATTAATTTCAAAGTGGGCCACTTCCTCATTTCACTGGTGCGAGGAAATGTCTCAGCTCATGTTGAGTCATCGGAGGGAAGGGAGGGGCCCCCAAACTCTCCAGTGCGTCGTGGAACGACCTGGAACATTGTAGTTCCCGGTCGCCGCATCCCCATGGAGGCCACACCACGTGCCCCACCCCATGCCTCGTATTCTGCAGGTGTCGGGAGGAAGGGGTCCGGGTGTCCCCCACTTCCTGCCAGCCTGGCCGTCTTCCACCACAAGCCACGAGGCCTCATCCCCTTCCCTTCCTCGGTGAATGGACGGCCACGCAAAGCCACCGCCGGGCGAGGTAGCTTCAGTGTTGCCCCCGCACCACTGCTGCTGGTGCCCTGAGAAGAGCAGGGATGACTGCTCAGGGCAGAGCTATCCCAACTATGCATACAGCCCCCGCTCACCCGCACACGCCTCAGGAGCAGCGCTAGGCACGTCCATCCGCGAGTCCAGCGCACCCGACAGCGGGTGCCCTCTGCCTTCCACGCCAGGCCCAGCTCCCCGCCTGCAGTGCTTGGCGCTCGGGTCCACGCACACCGGCAGTCTGGTCCCGCAGCCGTCGCCCGGCTCCACCTTTCCGCGGAGCCCCCATCGCTGCCCGCTGGTCGGCGTCGCTGGCTTGCTCACTTTTTCAGGTATTTGTTCGGCCCTCCGCACGTCCCCCAGGAGGGTCCAGGCCCCCGAGGACAGCCCCTTTGCTTCGTTCGCACCGCAGCAGGAGGAAGGGGGAAGGAGCAAAGGCCAGCACGTCGGCGCTGAGGCGGGAACCCCGCGGGACCTTCAGGGCAGGGCTGGTCTGCGCCTCTCCACTGCCCGCTACCCCTCACTTCGCGTCAAGTCATTTGTGCCCACCTCCCCGTCCCTCGCACCCCAACATATGAGCCCTTTGAACACATGAAACTAACACGTGCTAGGACTCATCATCAGAATCCCAACACGACTGCAAGGCCCAAGTCCTGCTTGACCGGCCTCTCCTCCGCCTCCTACCAGGACGGTCCTTTTATTGTCCTTCTGCGGGCTATTTTAAAATGCATTTTCTAGATGTGTGTTACTCCAGAAATGTAGAAATGTAAAAAGTAGTTTTACAAAAATCTTAGAATGTACATGAGATAATACTCATGGTTCTAAGTACTTGTTTATTAACACGACGCATGTCGTAGCTTTCCTCGTGCCCGTACACACGCGTGTGTCTCATGGATTGCACATACATTCTGTGGTGGGAAAATGGCGCCCTCGGTGGTGCCACCATTAGTGAGACTTAGGTGGTTTTGAATTCTTTGCTTAAAATAATACACGGGCTTGAAAAGAGATGGAAAGCATGACAGAGAACAAGACAGAAGAGCTGAATGTGGGAAACACAGCCAAAGGTGAAGATCGGTTAGATGGGCTCATCGGTGAGCTCGGCTTCGCTGGGGAAAGGGCCAGGAATCCAGAAACAGCTCTACAGAAACCTCTGCGTCCGGACACAGAGAGAATGCAGAATGCTATGGAAGACAGAGCCCTGCATCCGGGAGCAGAACTCTTCGAAAAAAATGGCTGAAATTTTTCCAGAATTAATGATAGGCACTAAACCATAGATCAAAGCTCAGAGAGCATGCATCAAGACAAATGCTCAAAAAAAAAAAAGTAAAACAAGCAAACAAACAAAACAAAATGTCCATATGTGTGACATATTCAAGCTGCTGGGGGAAAAGACAGAAAAAATCTCTAAGGCAGCCAGAGTATAAACATAGGAACATGATGTGCAAAGAAGCAAAGATAAGAATTATGGCACAATTCTCTTTAGAAACTGTGCAAACTGGATGACAAGAGCCCTGAAAGAAACAAAAAGTGTTGATGTATATGTTAAAAATTAAGGATAAAAAAAAGACCGTCTCAAACAAACGAGAACTGTGGAAATTTCTGGCTGGCAAACAATCTGTAAGAAATGACAACTGACATTCATCATCCAGAAGGAATGGTATCAGTCCCCCTGCTGGGTCTTCAGGATGAAAGGGGGAGCACCAGAAATGGAAGGAACGGAGATAAGATAAACCTTTTTCTCTCTTTGTTTTTAATTACTGTGAAGGATGGCTGCTCTCTACAGGAAGTACAGTGACCACGGATTGTGCTGACGGCAGACGTGAAAGTGGAATGTGTAATAATGCCATGAAGGATGGGAGGAAGGGACGGGAAGGATATTGCTGTAAGCTCCCGACACTACATATGAGGTAGTCTAATACTACTGAAAGGGAATTAAATTACTCAGAGTAATTTAAGTAACTTACCGTTTATATTATAAACTCTAGGGCAGGCACTAAAAAACTTTTAAAGCAGTGTAAGTAATAAATCAAGAGGACAGGGCGCCTGGGTGGCTCAGTGGGTTAAAACCTCTGCCCTCGGCTCAGGTCATGATCTCAGGGTCCTGGGATAGAGGCCCTTGTGGGGCTCTCTGCTCTGCAGGGAGCCTGCTTCCTCCTCTCTCTCTCTCTGCCTGCCTCTCTGCCTGCTTGTGATCTCTCTCTCTGTCAAATAAATAAATAAAATCTTTAAAAAAAATAAAAAATAAATCAAGAAGACATAAAACAAAATGATTTTAAAAAGTGCTCAGTTGGGACACCTGGGGGGCTCGGTTTGTTAAGTGTCTGCCTTTGGCTTGGGTTACCGTCTTGGAGTCCTGGGATCAAGTCCTGTATCCCGCTTCTCCCTTTCCCTTTGCCACAACCCCTGCTTGTGCTCTCTCTTTCTGTCAAGTAAGCAAATGAGCCCTTTTTTAAAAAAGTGCTCAATTAACCAAGAGAAGGCAGGAAAAGAGGGGAAAAAAAGAAACAAAACCAGTTGGAACAAATAGAAGACACCTAGCAAAATTATAATTTTAATCTAATCATCAATAATCACATTAAATGTGAATGTTCTAAACACACCAGTTAAAAGGTAGAGATGGTGAGGTTGGATTTAAAAAAAAAGGCAAGACTCAAGTATATTATGTCTCTAAGAAATCCACATTAAATATAAAACATACGTAAATTTGAAGTGTAAGGATGAAAGAGGTATGCCACTCAAGCACTACCCAAAAGGAAACCAGAATAGCTAACTTGATCGCAGACTTCCGAGGAAGAAATAGTGTCACACGTAAAGAAGGGCCTTACATAACGATGGCATTAATTCTCCAAGAGGACACGACGCTCATAAATAAGGTTGTACCTCAGACAGGCTCCAAAATACATGAGGCAGAAGCCGACCAGGCTGAAAAGAGGAATCGATCCCAAATCATGGTTGAACACGTCAGGGCTCTACTCCTAGCAGTCTTTAAAACAAGTGGACCACAAAATAAATACGGTCATAGGGGACATGAGTGTCGCCAGCTCCCTGGGCCTCACTGGCGCTCACAGAACACGCGACCCACCAGTACTTCTGGAGATAAGAATACAGTGTTCTCAAGTGCACACTGACGGCCAAGATACGCTTCTTCCGGACACAAAATACACCTCAGCAAACTTTAAAGACTATAAATCCTACCAAGTGTGCTTTCAGATCATGACAGAACAACGGTCAGAAAGATACCTGTGAAGTCCTAAAATAGTTAGAAATCCTAAACATCACAATTCTAAGTGAGCCGCAGGTAAAAGAGACGTCTCAGGGAAATATGAAAACCTTTCAAATTAATTGGAAATGAAAACACAGCATCTCAAAAGTTGTGCAAAGAAGCAGAAGTAGTGCTTAGCAGGAGATTTATTGCACAAATACCCATATTTAAAAAGAAGAAAGATCTCAAAGAGAAGACCTCAGCTTCCATCATCCTAAACCAGAGAGAAGGGGCAGAATGTCTAATCAAGCACAAAAGAAGTAGAAGAAAGGAAATAATACAGATCGGGACAGAAAACAATGCCATGAAAGTTATTGAAACCAAAATCTGACTGTTTTTGTTTCTTTTATTTGTTTTGTTCTGTTTTTTGTCTTCAAGCGCTGGCCAGACGGGCCATGAAGAGCACTGACATAACTCACCAGCACCAAGAGGAAAAGCATGGACGTCACAATGGGTCCTGCAACTCCCCAAAAGATAATAAAGGAATATCACAGACAATTTAATTCTATGCTAATGTGTTCTGTAGCTTAGATAAAATGCACAAATTCCTTGAAAGACACAGACTGTCCACACTGATCCAAAAGAAAACATAAAAGTCCAATGGTTCTGTATCTTTTTAAGAAATTGAATTTGTAATTAAAAACGTTCCTAGAGAGCAAAGGCCTCACCACATAGATTTGCTGGTGAATATTATGAAATATTTATTGAAGTAATTGCAAGCCTACATGAGCTTTTTCAGAAAATGGAGCAGGGAAGAGTTCCTGGTTTTTTTCAAGACGTCGATTACCCTGGAAACAAAGACACCATGGGGAAGAAAACTACAGGCCTCACAAACAGTATGCAGAAATTTTTAACAAGATGTTAGCAAATAAAACTTGGTAATATATAAAAAAAGATAGTATATCATAAGCATGTAGGACTTATCCCCAGAATGCAAGGCTGGCTTAATGTTAGAAATCCAGTGTAGGGCGCCTGGGGGGCTCGGCTGGCTCAGCATCGGCCTTCAGCTCAGGTCATGATACCAGGTTCTGGCTCAAGCCCCATATCAGGCTCTCCTCTGCCTGCTCCCCCCCATGTGTGTTCCCTCTCTCTGCCAAATAAGCACGTGAAATCTCAGGGGAAAAAATCCAATGTGATTCACTGTATTAATAGAAAAATGGAGAAAAATGATAGGTTTGTCTCCCCAAATGCAGAAAATGAATATGACAAATTAAACCCCCATTCTAGAAACAGAAAGGCCCTCCTCAGCCTGGTAAGGGGCATCCACAAAAAGTCTCTCCATAACATTGTACTTCATGTTGGAAAACTGGATGCTTTCTCCCTACAACAAAGAACACAACAAAACAGGAAAAGCATTGCTATTCAGTATTATCCTGGAAATCCTAGACAAGAAAGGGCTTCAGCTGAGAAAGAAGTAAAGAGTGTACAGATTGGAAAGGAGGAAATAAAAATGCCTATTAACATATGAGACGATCATTCAGAGAAGGCCCGAAGGGGTCTACATATAAGCTATCAGAATTAAGAAGGGAGTGTAGCAAGGCTGCAGAATGTAAGGCTAATACAAAAAAAAATTGATTTATTTCTATATACTAGCAATGAACAGTTAGAAATTGAAATTCAAAATGATATTTAAACCAGGGACGAATGTAATAAAATATATGCAATATTTGTGTGCTAAACTATAAAACACCACTGAGAGTTCTCAAGACGTTCTGAACATGAAGATCATTATAGCATATGTTTGGATCAGAAGACTCAGTATTGTTAAAATGTCAATTCTCCCTAAATGGACCTATAGATATAACATGATACCAAGATAAAACCCACTAGTGTCTTCGGTAATACTACCAAACTGATTATAACATTTATATAAAAATACGAAGGACCAAGAATAGTCAAAAGAACGTTGGGAAAAAAACTAGTTGGAAAATGTACCCTACCTGATTTTGATAGTTTATTATAAAGTTACAGCAATTAAAATGGTGCCGTATTAGCAAAAGGGTACGTGTATAGATCAATAGAACTGAATAGAGAATCGAGAAATAGTCTCATGTGTATATGGCCAGTGGATCTCAGCAGAGGTGTCTGGTCTTCTATGTTCCCCTTCCCCGTAAGTGACAGCGCAGACGTGGGAGGGCACGACCCAGGTGGATGGGTAGGGCCGCTTCCCAAACACGGCTCAGGAGGGATTGGCACCACCTCCGCAGGACGGACGTGCCCAGACGCAGGTCTCGCTCTGAGAGGAGTTCAGGCGAACGGCACGCCCACCAGCTCTCCCTAGAGCGTGCAGACCAGCAAGGGCAGGGGCAGGGGGCCAAGCCCGGTCACTCCTGGGGGTGCTCCATCTCTGGCAGGTTCCCAGAGGAACAGACCTAGAAAGCTCAACCAAAATCAAACCCATCGATAGAGATGATAAGGGATTGTGCGCATCCTTTATTCGCCCACCAGAATTGGCTCAATAGGACAAGAGAGACAGGACCATGTTTCAGAGGGGTTACGGAGCAGCTGGCGTGTTCGTACCACCACTGGTAGGAGCATCGACCAGTCAATGGGTTCTAGAAACTAGCTGTAGCAAGTAAAGCGAGAATGCACACAGCCTGATCCAGCAATCCCTCTGTTGAGGATATCGCCAACAGATACAGTTGCGGACGTTCCCTAGAAGACGTGCAAGAATGTCATAGTAACAAAAACTGGAGACAACCCACGTGTCTCCCTAGTTGTATTGAATTAGCACAACAAGATTTTATTCAGCCAGGAAGAAGAATATGTTACATGCAACAAGGGTGACTCACAAATATTACCGTTGGCTGGAAGGAGCCAGGCATAAATGAGAACCTATTCTAAGATTCCCTGTGCACTAAGTTCTTATGTTCAATGGGGAAAAATACTGAAAGTCATTATTATGGATCATAAAAAATATTGGGACATTTTCCAATTCATTATACAGGATGAGCATGACCTCAGAATGACATCAGACAAAAACAGTGCACTGGGATGCCCACACGCATGCTAAAGACTCACCTCCCTTATCAACACAGAGACAGAGAATGCTGTCCAATGGAAGGCTTCTGTGCATTTATGGAACATTAACTTATCTCGGCAATATAAGGGCGGGACTACAAGAGTCCACTTTAGTGGGTCAGAAAACAAAAGCCATATGATTATGTGAATAAATTCCAAGATTTTTAAAAAAGAGTTTATTCATTTATTTGACAAAGAAAGAGAGAGCATGAGCTGGGGGGAACAGCAGGCAGAGGCAGAGGGAGAGGCAGACCCCTTGGAACAAGGAGCCTGATGCAGGACTCGATTCCAGAACCTGGGATCATGACCTGAGCTGAAGGCAGATGCTTAACCAACTGAACCACCCGCGTGCCCAACAAATTCCAAGATGTTTAATACAATTCAGTACTTGATGATAAAAACTCTCATGCTTTGGGACAAAACATGCTTTCTTAACTTGTTAAAAGTTATCTCCAGGGTATCTGAAACTAATTGTAAAACATTATACATTCCTTTTAAAAAGCAGCAAGAAGAAAATGATAAAAATTTGATAAGAATAATATTTAACTATTCTTGAGATCCTGGACAATGTGATCAGGCAAAGAAAGAAGTTAAGACTAAGTATTGGGATTGAGTATTTGCGGATGACAGCAGTGTTCATTTAGGAATTCCAAGAAGATCGGCCAGAACGCTGCAGAGACATTAGAATAAATGACAGTTGAGAATGGCAGAGACAAGATAAGTGATAGTTTTCTTACAAATGGACAATGATCAATTTTAACATAATGGGAAATACCTTACAATAGTGAGCGAACACATGAAATCCCTAGCAGTGAACTTCAGTAAGATGTGCACGTAACTCGATGAGAACCATAGCTTCTATCAGGGTTGAACAGGAGACCCCCACAGATGTGAGCTCCCCCCCCCATTCTGGGAGAGTGAGCCTCATGGTTACAATGTCAGGGGGAGGGCTGAGCAGCATGTGGGGGCCCAGGTTGGCCAGCTCAGGAACGCGTCCTGCGGTCACCCCCCACATACACACTCCCCTCCCGATCCCGGATTACATCAGGGGACCAGCCTGATGGCTGAGGGTTCCCACCAAGAGCCAGGAGAACAGACGGGCAAGAGGGCCCCCTTGCAGCCAGCGGCCCACGCCTGCTCTCCCGTGCCGACCCTGCAAGTCTCATCCGTGAGACAGTGGCGACAACATGGTTCGCCTCCAGCGCCAGGTGAGGACGCAGGGAGAAAATGGCCAACCTCGGCATCACAGGAGGCGGAGGCCGAGGCAGGAGATGGAGTCTAGGGGCTATTTCGTTCCACCTGAGAGATGGGGCTCAGGGAGCAGAGGCATTTCCCCCAAGGTCCCGTGGCTGGTGGGGCAGGGGAGGACATCAGTGGAGGGACTAAGAAGCCAACCCCTCTCCCCCACCCCATGTCCCAACCTGAAGCCAGCTATTTCTGCAGAATGCGTCCCTCTGGCACTCCTTGTCCTGGGGAATGATGCCCCATCGAGGTCACTTGTGCGGGACCCTCTGTCACCCTGCCCTCTCCCCCGCACCCCGCCCAGCTCTGCCGGCCTCGCCTCCTGAGTGCATCTGCGTCTGTCTCGCCACTACCGCCCGGGTCTGACCTAGGCTGCTCACAGAGCCAATCCCTGCGCCCTTCAGGACCCCACCCTGAAGACAAGGGACAATTTCCCTGCTGCTGGAGACTTCGCCGCCCTCTGGCTTGGTGCGATGGCCTGCAGACCCCGGCCGCCGGTCCTGCCTCCTGCCCAGCTTCAGCTTGAACCTCCCTTCGTCCACGTCTGGCTTGCCTCCCACTCGTTCTGACCGTGCTGCCTCCCACTCTGGGCTTTCGTTCACGCTATCCCCCGCGCCGGGATGCCTACCCCTTCCCTCACGAGGCCACTATGCCGGGTCCGCGGCCCGTCCTGGAGCCCCTCGTGCCCCCTCATGGCACCAGAGTCCCACCCTGACTTGGGTGGGGCCCGCCCCCCGCATGCCCAGCGCCCGCTACACGCAAGCTCGTCTTGGCCGCGCCGTCGTGGGGCGGTCCTTCTTGTCTCTCAGCAGCCCCTTCACGATCGTGGATTTTACTCAGTGTTGTCGACTCTAGAAGCGCTCAAAGACGGCCGTTTTCTCAACGTTCCTTCACGTTTGACGGTGTGCACTGCTCGCCTCAGTAGCAGCCTGGGGACGTGGCTCAGGGCTGGCCGTGTCCTACGTGGGCCTAGCGTCCAGCTTTGGTGGTGTGCCTGCAGCGCGCCCGTCTCCGAACGCTCCCGCAGAGATGCCAGATCACAGCCTCTGGCTGAAGGTCTTATTGCAGAGATGGGTATCGCCACGTCCCTGCATGTCCGCCGGCGTCTGTGGAGACGCGTGGGCTTCCGTCAGCCTCTCCCTGGGACCGCTTCCTCCCCGGGCCGAGAGCCGCCCCCTGGCAGCAGCGGCGTTCAGAGGGCGTCACGCCCGCGCTCAGTACACGGTCTGGCCCCAGAGGCGGTGGGGTGGGGAGGAAGACACCGCCCAGGTCACGAGGATCGGGGCGCTGACTCACCTTGCACCCGAGGGCCTGGCCGTCTGGCTGATGGTTTTATGCCGCACACAGTAACCAGGAGCGTGTGCGAGACGGGAGCCATGCGAGGAGCAGGCCCCGTGGGTCTCCTCTTCTGACTCGATCCGTGTCTGAGCACCACACCCACCGGGCTGCATGGGCTTTGCCCTTCAAGAATTTAACCCAATGTAGGCACCTGTCCTCTTCCCCTTTGGCGGGGCTCAGGGAGAAGGTGAACAGCAGGATGCCCTGCGGGGCCCAGGCCGGACCCACATCTCTCCTTCTCTCCTAGCACCCCCACCGGGTGGCCCCAACCTTCCTTGCTGCAAAAATCCTGGTCTGGGTACAGGGTCCCCGGTTCTTCAGGGACAGCTCAGATGTCATGCCTGTCCAGCTGCATCTGGGGAACCCCCGCAGGTCCTTGAGGGGTGACTGCTGAGGGCAGGGATGCTTTGTGGCCGAGAGCAGTGTGGCCTGCCGCTCACGGGGTCAGGCATTCCTGGAGAATCCCTGGGACTCACCAGGTCTGTGCTTGTGGACTCACTGGGGACAAGGGGAACCAAGGACGTCAGCTGGGGCTCTGCAGAAGACCAGATGATTCCGTGGGCAGACAGAGGCAGCCACTGAGCCTTCAGCAGGTCGGCAGCACCCGTCGGCAGGGCAATGCGAGCACCGTCCCGGGGCGATGCCCCACACACCTGTTAGAACCGCGAATGGCTGGGAGACTGAGCACACCGACTGTTAGCGAAACTCTTGCTCTGGAGTAGAGATCCACCTGGCTAATGGTGACGCTACAACTGATAAACCTTCCATAAGTTGAAAATACTGTAAGTCTAAAATGCATTTACTGCACCCAGCCTACAGCACATGACAGTTTGCCTGGCTTGCCTGCAGCTGCTGAGAACACTCCCGTTCACTGACAGCTGAGCAGGATCACCTCTCATGTGGCCTGTCTTCTGAGGGAGTGTTGAATAGCTCGTGTACTGACCAAATACCCCCAGAGTGACCCACAGTTGTCAGTGTGTCTGTTGGCCATTGAGCCACGGTGAGAGAGGGCAGTACCACAGGATGACCAGCCCAGGGAAAGACCCACATTCAAAATCTCAAGTCTGATCTCTACGGAATGCGTGTTGCTTTCACATGGTTGCAAGCTCAAAATCCTGTAGGTCAAACCAGCGTAAGTGGGGACCATCTGTATAAAATGGAGCAATCACGTTGGAAGATAGTTTGGTGTTCCCTTAGAAAGAGAACTGTGGCCCTGCCGTGTGGTGCAGACGTCCCCGCCCGAGGCGCTGGCCCAGGGGAAAGGCAAAGAAGTGGCCCATGGACACCCGCGCCCAAACGCGCAAGGGGCTTCACGGAACACGCGTCCATCGAGAGGCGGACGGATAGGCAGACTGGAGTTCTGCAGCGGAATGCCCCCGCAAGAGACGGGCTTGATCATCGATCCGCACACAGACATCGGAGCCGTCGACGCACCAGGCCGGCCGGGGCGCCAGGCTGCGGACACACTGTCCCATCACCGCGTATGAGCTCCCAGGGCCGCAGACTGACCCGTGGGCAGAGCAGATGCGTGCTCGGCCAGGAAGGGCGGGGGACAGAGGGGCCGCCCAGGACATGCTGCCCTGCGGGAGCATCCAGGTGTCCGGCCGGACCGAATCGTACGCTTTAAGTGGTTTACGAAATAAACAGTTAAAAACGATATTAAAAACCATTCCGGTATTATTTTAACTCGCACCCTCGAGCGTTTGCCGTGCCGGCTGGGAGCACGTGGCACAGCCCTCCCGTGCTGGGGGGGGGGGGGCGGTCAAAATGAATAAGCTGGAAACGTCAGAAAGTCGAGTGATGAGCAAAACGCAACTTCAGCTTTGTTCTTTACTTCAAGTGGCCCCAGTCAAGGCACGGGCGGGGCTCCCTAAGCCTGGGGACAGTGGCGGGGGACAGGGTGGAGAGCGCAGCTCATAGACAAGACAGAAGGAACCCGCGGGAGCAGGAGGCCGGGTTCCAGCAGGGAGATTGTCGCCAGAGCTACCTGGATGGCTGCTTTCGGCCGCGGGCTCCTGCAGAGCTCCTAAAGCACGGAATTCCCTGGGATGGGAGTCATCACGGGTCGCTCTAACCCCCCCCCCGAGTTTACGCTATGACAGCGGCTCCTGCAGGACAGATGGGGGCCCCCGGGGGCTGGCTGGGCCTCCTGGAGCTGAGGGCTGGAGGTCGAGCGGGCCCCCGACGGCTGGTGATTAACAAACCCCACCTCGGTAATCAACCCCAAAAAACCCTCAACTAAAGGGTTCAGAAGGTTACTGGCTTGGTGAAGGCATCCCCATGGGGCCGGTGTGCACCCTAGCTCCGGGGTCTCCCAGACTCGCCTCGCACCCCTCTTCCTCTGGCCGTCGTCCATCCGTGCCCTCCCTAGTGTCCACTGTAAGAAGCCAGCGGCAGGACGTGCTTGAGTTCGATGAACT
Organism: Spilogale gracilis; assembly: GCA_004023965.1. NCBI lineage: Eukaryota > Metazoa > Chordata > Mammalia > Carnivora > Mephitidae > Spilogale > Spilogale gracilis. The sequence continues at coordinate 13,569 of PITA01032436.1, forward strand.
CTTCTAGGAGGTCACTGAACCTGAAGGACTCGGGGGGCCTGTTTGCAACCAGTCGGACATAAGTGGGGGTGACCGGGGCCCCACCAGCCAGCAGCTGGTCTCTGAAGCCGGGGGGGCTGAGCCCTCAGCGGGGGGAGGTGTACACGGACTCCGGGTAGTGTCTCAGTCGCCTGGTGCGGAGCCCACACGTGCGGGGTCAGAGGAGTCCTAAGTGCAGAGGATGGCTGTCGTCACAGGCCACAAGGGCGCAGGAGGGCCACAGACACTACCCTCGTCCCAGCCCAGGGCCCGATCCCTGCTGTGTCCTCACTACAACCTCCCAGCTGGTAGGCAAGGGTACAGGCAAGCCAGGGGCCTGGCAGGGGAGACACAGGGAGGCA
>PITA01032437.1:0-13948 GCA_004023965.1 Spilogale gracilis
CACCACCCGCCCCCTCCCCGACCAATGCTGCGTATGTGCGCCTAGGCTCCCTGACTCACGTCGAAGATCTCGAAGCCGGCGATGTCCAGCACCCCTATGAAGTACTGGCGTGGCTGCTTGGTCTCCAGGGTGGCGTTGATCCGTGTCACCATCCAGTTGAACATCTTCTCGTACACTGCCTTGGCCAGCGCCCCGATGGAGTAGTACACCTGCTGGACGCTCTGCCCCTTGGTGACGTACTCGTTGCCCACTTTCACCCGAGGATGGCACAGCCCCTTGAGCAGGTCGGCTGAGTTCAGCCCCATGAGGTAGGCGGACTTGTCGGCATCTGGTAGAGAAGGAAAGAGGTAAGCAAGCACTTTCGGCAGACCCTCTTCCCCTGCTCCAGGGCCAGAGCCTTTCTGAAGCATCAGGTCCAACTGCTCTCCCTAAAGAGTTGCAAATCCAGGCCTAGAAGGGCACAAGGCTTGCCAGGGGGCACGTAGCCAGTGCGCAGAGTCAGGCTGGAGCCCAGGCCTCTTCCTCATCGTCCAGAACCTCCCACCACTCAGCAGCTCCCGTCGCCTCTGTCTGTGGCATTCGCTTAGGGGGGCCCCCAGGAAGCAGCATTGCTGTGAGCACCTCCTCATGTCCCCAGAGCAAGGACTGTGGCTGACAGATGAGACGGGCACTGCTCCCTGCCTCCTTTACTCCCATCCCCGGATCTGGTCCAGGACTGGGCCTGTTCTACTCTTAATCCATGTGGTGACCAACTTGAAATCAAGGTTCCTACCAGCATGGGAGGCCCCTCTGCTCCCATCCCAGCTCTCCACCTGTGCCATCTCTATTTAGAAGAAATAGATTCAATTTTTTTGATTTGATTTGATTCAATTTCAAAAGTTTTGTGATAGCTGGTAACATGCTCTCATGAAACCCAGGCTTGGCTTTTGATTTGGATAGACACAAAGAAGGGTTTCTTAAAGGTAGGCTGAGAGGAAGGTCCTTGGGCATTTGTCTAGTCCGGTTCAAACCTGGACATCTCCTTCTCAAAGAATTCCTAGAACAGCCCCAGAGTGAGCTAGGAAGGACTGTTGTTCCATTTCACTAAGGAGGAAGCTAAGGCCCAGCGAGGTAGGTGACATGTTAATGTCAAGCTATATCCTGACCCCTCGCCCTTACCTCCCAAACAGAACATGGCCCAGGGCTTGAAAGGGGCCCATCCAAGTCCTGGGCTCTCTCAGCATTCACACTGCATTAATGACCAAGAAGTGCAGAGCTCAGAGTTTGTGCTTTCCTGAGCTTGGGAAGAGACATCTCCGACTCACTTCTAGTCAGTGCAGCTGGCGCTGAAGAGTTGGCAGGATTGTGGGGGCCTCCCTCTCTGCCTTTCTCTTACACACCCTTGCCCCTCCCTGGCTCTCATTCCATCCATCTACCCCACAGGCCTCAGGTCCCCACAAACCAGGCTCTAGCGAGGAGAAAGCCTGGAGGAAGGGTGGGGTGGTGTGAGGGCCCTGCTCCTGGGAAGAGGCACTGCCCTCTGGCCACGTGTTCTCATACTTCTGGTTTCCTCCCACTTTCTCTGTCATGGTCTTAATGACCTTTATAAATGAGGTTGTGAGCCCAGCTCTTCAAGAATTCTTGGAAAGCACCACTTTTGGACCCAGCACAGGAGACCCTGCTCCTGGTGGACTATCTGCTCCTGACAGGTGATGCCCAGCGCCTCAGCCCTTTTCAGCACCTGCCCCCACCTTCGGTGCCATCCGGCTCAGCCTGCTCCTCCCGCTGCTTCTGCTTGAACTTCATGTTCCCATAGTGCATGATGGCACCCGTGAGCTTGTAGACTCCAGCTTTCTCCTCAGGAGTGAAGCCCAACACGTCAAAGGCACTCTAGGACAGAGCAAGACAGGCAAAGAGGGTGGTTGGGTTGGGCGGTACAGGGAGCCTCAGGAGCTCTCATGTTGCCTCCTCACTCACATCTGTGGCCATGAGCTCCTCGGAGTCATCGATGGAGGCCACGGACACCTCTCCCTGAGACACGAAGGCGTAGTCGTAGGGGTTGTTGGTGACCAGCAGCATGTCTGTCCAGGCAAGGGGAAGGGCAGGGGACAAGGGGACAGGAGAGGGCAAGGGATGGGCAGAGAGAGGTTGGGAAAAGGGCACAGTGGGGTTGGGGCAGGAACAATGAAGGAGAGGACCAGGAGCAGGGGCAGAGGAGGAGAGTCAGCAAGGACCATGCAGAGAATCCAAAAGACACGAAAGAGTGGGCAGGGGAATGGGGAGGGAGGACAGTGGGAGAATGACACCTGGGAGCAGGGGAGGCATGAAGAGGAGAAGGGGAAAACCAACCAGGAGGAGAAGAAATATGATAAAGAGTGGGAAAGGAGGAAAGAGGAGATGCAGGCAGATCTGAGATGGGGAAGGAAGGGAAGACCTGAGCAGACTGAAGAAGGAGGGGGGGAACAGGGGCAGGTGAGGAGAAGGAGGAAACCCACCCTGCTGGGGAAGGCAATGGGGGCATCGAGGCTTTAGGGAGGCTCACCCAGCAACTCTGGCTTCTTGTTGGACAGGATCTGGTAGAAGATGTGGTAGTTCCTCTCAGCCTTCAGCTGGAAGATCACCCGGGACTTCTCCAGGAGATCTGAAGTGAAGAGAAGGGAGGAAGGCAGATAAGGATGGGGGGAGAGTCAGTATGGCAAAGAGGTAGAAATAGGGGAGGAAAGCTCTTATAGCAAAATGGAGAGAGCCAGGGGAAGAGGAAAGAAATTGGAGAGGGAAAGTTGAGTTAGGGTGGCCCACTTAGGAAAGAAGGCAGAGGCAGAGGACACAGAAGGGTGTGCAGGGCTCCCTGCCATACTTACAAGTCTCTATGTCTGCAGAAGCCAACTTTCCAGTGGCTCCAAAGTGGATCCTGATGAATTTCCCCTGGGGGTGAATGGGACAAAGAGTCAGGGAACTGGGGCACCTGGGTGGCTCAGTTGGTTGAGTGACTGCCTTCAGCTCAGGTCATGATCCCAGAGACCAGGGATCGAGCCCCACATCGGGCTCCCTGCTCGGCGGGAAGCCTGCTTCTCCCTCTCTCACTCCCCCTGCTTGTGTTCCCTCTCTGGTTGTGTTTCTATCTGTCAAATAAATAAAATTTTATAAACAAAAAACAAACAAACAAAAGAGTCAGGGAACTGGCCAGAGGGACAGAATGGAGATCTTGAACCTCAATATAACCCAGAAAGCCCTGGGTAGTTCTGGAAATGTTAATGACCTCTTTGGTGTCAGATTAGTATCAGGAAAACAGGGAAAAGTATACCCATCTCCATATTACTAGGTGTCTCTGAGCAGAAACAACAACACGGGAATGAACACAGATACAATGCCGGGTGTTTGTTCCTCTGGTATGATCTCATTAATCCTTTCAGTAACCTATAGTGTAAATGTTACTATCTCTGTTTCACAGATAGAGGAACTGGGACTTAGAGAGGTGCGGGGACTTGCTAGGCAGGTGGGAAGCTGGTGAATTGGCTCCAGCACCTATGCTTCTTCCCACTCCCAATGTAGAAGAGCACTGGAAGAAGTCATTCGGAAAATCTAGCATGTGCCAGAAATGAGCTCCATTACTTGGCTATGGAAACGCTATGGTGACTCTGGTTCTCTTTTTGTGAATTCTCGGATCTCAGGAAGCCCAGCCGGGTCAGGAGGGGTTGAGTGTGTACACACACACACACACACACACACACACACACACACACACTTGTTGATATCCCAAAGCCGAATGCAGGATGACCCCTGGGTGTAGTGACTGTTGACAAAATGCCCCCTCCTGCTCCTTTTCTTGTCGAGGCTAAATGAGGCCAGCTGGCAGCTGTCAAAGGCACTCACGAATCGGGAGGAGTTGTCGTTCCGAACAGTCTTGGCGTTGCCGAAGGCTTCCAGGGCGGGGTTGGCCTGGATGATCTGGTCTTCCAGAGTACCCTGTGAAGGCAGCAGAACCCCAAGGGTTTATCTTCTGTCTACCTCCAGCAGTGGGGATGGTAGGAGGCTGCTCTGGTCCTGGGTTGGGGGCGCTGGATGGATTGCAGGGGGGACTGTGGCTCCAAAGGGCCATATTTGGACATTAGAGAGTGTGTCTCCTGCCAGGATGGTCTTGAGCACTGGGCTCGGTGTTGCTGTCCCCATTGTTCCTCAGGGCAAGACTAGGGGTCAGGTGGGTCAGCCTGCCCCCAGGTCCCCTCTGCTGAGCCTGTGGCCCACCCCATACCTTGTTTGCACTGGCATTGTCCTTCTTGCCACGGTCCCCTATGGCCGCAATGCTGGCAAAGTACTGGATGACTCGTTTTGTGTTCACAGTCTTCCCCGCACCGGATTCTCCACTTGAGGCAAGAGGGACCCATCAGAAACCAAGATTTCACCTGTGCTCCATTTGGAGTTCAGCCCACGGCACCCTCCTCCTCAGACTCCCAGCCTTCTAATCTCCTCCACCAGGGCCCAGGGCCCTGCAGAATTTGCCTATCATTGTAGGTCACTCCAACACCCCTCTGAGAGCCCAGCTCCCTGTACTCCTTGCAATCACAACCAAATCTTTCCTCCCCTCTACACCCCAGGAATTAGACTGGGTCCCTGCCAAGTCCCCATGTGGGTGGATGGCATTTGCTTACGTGATGAGGATGGACTGGTTCTCCCGATCTGGAAGAGAAAAGAGGAGAGGCAACAGGTTCAGGTGTACAGGGACAGGGCTGAGGGGGCCCAGGTCAGGGCTGCCAGACTCACCCGTCAGCATGTACTGATAGGCGTTGTCAGAGATGGAGAAGATGTGGGGCGGTGCCTCGCTCCTCTTCTTGCCCCGGTAGGCAGCCACCACCTCGGCGTTGTACACCGGCAGCCACTTGTAGGGATTAACGGTGACGCAGAAGAGGCCCGAGTAGGTCTAGGGTGGAGAGAGGACAGGCATAAGTGGCTGGAGGGGGAATCCTGGGACAGGTGGTGACAGGCAGGGGAGTCTCTGGTCACCCCAGTTGATCCTCTCTTCCTGCAGCTGACCAGGGATAGGAAGGGGGCAGAGGGGAGCCGGGCCCCTTGGGAGAGTTCCGACCCCTCGCCTTGAGAGAGTTGCACTGGCCCACTTGTCCTCCATCCAGGACTGGCTTCCTGCCATGCACACTCACGTAGATCATCCAGGCTGCATAGCGCTCCTTGAGGTTGAAGAGCACGGCAGGCTCATGCAGGAAGGTCAGCATGGCCATGTCCTCGATCTTGTCGAACTTGGGCGGGTTTTGCTGCAACACCTGGTCCTCCTTCACGGTCACCGTCTGGGGAGGGTGCATGGACAGGAATGACCACGATCCCACCTTGCCGGTCCGTGCTCACCAGCCTCGCGCACTTACCTCCTCCCAGAACATGGGCCACAACCTGGCCTCGATCTCTGACCAGTGCCCAAGCCCTGCCCTGTAGCTCCCCACAGTGCCTTCCCCAGACGGATGACTGCTCACTGTCGCTCCCATCCTAGGGTCTCTCTGTCTTGTCGGTGCCCCAGGGCTTGTGTTCATGAGTGGCACCTTGCTATCTCTGCTCCAAGCATCTAGGGGCAAACTTGGCGGGGCTACCAGCTCCCCAGTCCAGGCACACACCTTTGCCTGACTCCTGGGTGGCACCGCTTATAGGCATCAGTGGCTCAGGGCAAAGCTTTCCGTGCTGGAAAACATCTCAGCCACTGACCTACACTCCCCATTGGTCACCATCAGGGCGGTTCAATTGACATCAGTCAGTTCGCCATGCCCTCCCGTCATCAGACCCTGCAGGTAGGTATTCCGGTATAGTTTCTGACAATGGAGGAAGCTGGAGCTAGAATAATCAAATGGTTTACCGGCTTGGTACAGAGCCAGCGGCAGAACGGGGACCAGAGTCAAAGCCCCCAGCAGACTGTGGCCTGTCAGTGCACACCTCCTTGGGACCCAGCGTTCAGTCGGCATGTCTGAAGGCAAATGGTTGTGAACTGCTGCTAATGACCAGCGGCAATTCTCACGGCTCATGGGAGGAAACAGGTCCTGTGGACTTCTGAGCGCCAGTCACCAGCCCTGGGACTGAGCACTCAGCTCAAGAATTCCTGCTTCTTGTGGTCATCTGGGTCTAAGAGTTTGATCTTGTTTTGGGTGAGGTGGATTTAGGGGAGTTGGTTCATGGAGGAAACTGAGGCACAGAGGGAACTTTACTTGAGGCTGTGTCTGTCTTTATCTCCAGGACCCCGCTGAGGCAGACGCCAGTGGGCCCCCCCACCCTGGCCCCGGCCCCAGCATCCCCTCTGGCGAAGGGCACGCATCCCTGGTATAGCCCCATTATACTGCTCCGGTCTGTCTGAGACACATCAGAGTTCTCACCGCAGTGCTAGGCTCCTCGAGGGGACATGTCCTGCACTCCTGCTAGCCTCGGCTCTTCTCCTGAGCCCTCAGCTCCCACGGCAAGCGGCCTCAACCCTGCACCCCCTCACCAAACCTTCCCTCCCTTTCCCTGGCACTCTGCCCCACCCACCTTGCCATTCTCTGTCTCAGCAGTGACCTTGCCCCCCTCCCGGGACAAGATCTTGGCCTTCACGAACTCTTCCTTGTCATCGGGCACGAAGCACTCAGTGCGGATGTCGAAGGGCCGGGTCTGAGCCTCCAGACGCTCCTTCTCTGACTTGCGGAGGTACTGGGCTGCCGCCCCAAAATCGGCCATCTGGGCATCGGTCATTTTGGTGCTTCCCTGAGCCTGAGACAGGAGGGCCCAAGCCTCAGTGGTGGCATCCACTCCCTGCTCTCCGCACCCCCACTCCCGGCCACCTCTCCTCAGCACCGGGCCTTGTATTTTGCCTTACCGCCGAGGAGGTCCTGGCTGGGCCCCGTGCTCTGGTGCTTCCTTTGCGCTCTGACACAACGGTGAAGGAGAGTCTCTAAGGGTCTGCACCTGCTGCAACTGCCCGGCGTTTGTGAAAGGGAGGTTTGCGCTGCCTGGAGGAGAGACAGGGGTCTGGCAACCTGGCTCCTATGAGAAAACTGGGGTAGTTCTCAGCTGGTTATCTCTTCCCAGAGAATCCAGGAGACTCTGGACCATGGGCGGAGCCACAGAAATGGGGGGGGGGGCAGAGGGAAGACCAGACAAAGAGAGGGAGAAACAGTGGAGAAGGGCCATCGGAGAGAAGGGAGCCAGGGGGATCGACCCCGAAGAGCTCCACGAGCAGGACTGAACAAAATGGGGAATTTGGGAGAGAGAAGAGGCAGAGAGTCAGTAAAGAAAGGACGCAGAGTGAGAGTGCCAGGGGCAAAGGTGGGATCAGAATGGGCAACAGAGAGAGGAAAGAAGATTAGAACACGCGGCCGGGAGGGAAGGGCGAGGGGAGCAGACAGAGAAGTACCAGAGTGACAAGTATTGATAAAGACCAGGAGACCAAATAAAAATAAAACCAGACAAAGTGCAGTAAGTCATCCAAGGAGGGAGGAGGATGGAGGGCAGAGCATGAGGATACAGAGAGTTGGGGACAGCAGAGGTAGGGAAAGAAAGGCAGATTGGGGGAGAAAAGAGATTTCTGGGTTTTCCTTGGGAACCTCCGCTCTGTCGGTGGGAACTTCCCAGGGTTGGAGCAAGGCGGTTCTAGCAGAACCCTTGGGCTTCAGACCAGCTTGCACCCTAGTCCCCGAGAAGAGTCCCTCAAGGTGGGGGCTCTGGGGACTGGCCACAGAGTCCCCCAAACTCCCTCTTACCTGGTTCAGAGGAGTGTCCGTCTGTCCTGGGGAGCCCTCTCCTTTATATCCCGTTGCCCCCACCCCCTGCCTAAATTTGGAGTCCTTCCGGAGGGACCCTCCCTCCCACCTCTCTTCCCTCTCAGCTCCTCCTCCCTTGATCCCTTGGCTCTGAAGGTGACAGGAGGACGGCAGGGCCTCTAAATTTGCCCATGAAAGGTCTGTCACCCTAGCCCCTCTGGCTCCAGGGCCTTTTTTTAGTCCTTGGGCACATTCCTTCCCTCCAAAGAACTGATGGGCAGATAGTAGGAAGACAGGACCTTCTCGCACAAATGCCCCTGCCTGCCAGGCCCTTACCTTGGTTATTTTTAACCTGGAGGGTGAGCTGAGCACAATGGGCAAGAGTCACCTTCTCCTGCAGGCCAGATGCTGTCCCCTGCCCCCCAGCCATGGGTTCCCCGCCCTTCTACCCGTTTCTACCCTGGCCTGTCCTCACACAGCCCCAGATTGGGCACATCTGCCCACTGTCTCTGCCCTGAAGTCCCACAGTGCTAGGGGCTGGGAGCTGGAGCCGGAGCTGGGATGCCCAACAAGGGGAATCTACTGCCCAGCTCCATGACTCAGTTTCCCTTTGTTAGAAAACAGATGTTTGCTCTGCCCTCTCTCTGCACAAATGCAGTGTACCTGGTTCCTTCTTTTCCCCAAATCTCCAGGCAGGTATCCTCCTGGGAACCTGAGGCTGTGCTGCTTTGGGGACACAGCTGGAGCCCCTGGCCCCTCCCATGATGCTCCTGCTACAGCGGCCACCGTCTGTCCTCGCAAAGGAGAAGGAATTCTCCCACGCCGCAGCCAATTCACACTCAGACGCACAGTCCAGTGCCCTTCCCTATGACAACAGCACGTCCATGTGCATTCTTAGCCACACACATGCAGATTTTTCACGCTTACGCACTCACGATCACAGATTTTCCCATTTGCTGTTAGGCATGCTGAGATGCACATTTGCACGCCCACATTCCCATGCAGAAGTTTTACCTTCCATTGCTCCTGTGTGGGACGGGGAGGGGGTGGGGAAAGCGGGACGCGTTAATCCAGGCCTTGGGGAGGAGGGGTGGGGATGGGGGGCTGCTGCTCCCTTCCGCCTCTTGCCTCTCCGGGCTGCCAGAGGACGCAGGTGCTGCCGAGGCTGGCTGGGGCCCCTGGCAGCCCCAGGGATTTACACCCGCGGGGGCCCAAGCTCTACATTCCGTGGGGTGGGGACCGGGGCCTCTACAGTCTGTCTCCCCCTCCTCAGGTAGAACTCCGGTGTCCTCGCCCAACCTTTCTGGGGCTCCTACTTGCATGCCCTTCTTTGCCGGTGTCTCCATGTGCCCCAGGCCCTCAAGGCCCCCCTGCCTGACCTCCAGCAGTGCCACCTCTCAGAGGCTGTAGGTGTGGGGCCCTCAGCAGGCCATGCCTGGTATGACTAAGTGGACATTGTGTTCAGGAAACAAAGCCAGACTCCCCGGCTCTGGCTTCCCCACACCCTCACACGCAGGGACACTCTCCCAGCTCCCCCCTCCCACCCCATCCACTCTCACCTCTCAATATAGCTCCAGAGGGTAGAGGTGGGGAGGACAAACGTGGGTCAGTTTCTCTGGGTAGGAGAGGTTTCCATTAAATATGTGGCTTCTCTCCCAAGGTCCTCAACTCCCCAACCCCCACCTTCACCCCACGCACTGCCCCATTACTAGATTCAGGAACATGCATCTGTTCCAGGGGACTTGTATCCTATACCCCATGTTCTTGAGAGGGGAAAGACCTGCGTCAACCCCACATCCATGTCTCTTGCAGGTACACATCCCAAAATGTTGCCCCCCCAAGGGACGGAAACCACCTGTCTGTCCCCAGCTCCAGGTCACTTGAGGCCCTGGCGTGCAAGCTGAGGGGTGAGCCCAGTGCGTCAATGCCTGGTTCCCATTGCCCTGGGGAGATGATAAGGGGCTAAGAACACCAGGTCAGGCTGGGTCAAAAAGACCAGGCTCTGTCCTCAGGGAACCCTGTGTTCTGAGCGGGCCAGAGGGTGAGGGGTGGGCAGGCCGTTCCCACTGTCTCCAATGGAAGGAGGAAGAGGGGAGAGGCTAAATTGATTTCTGGGCTCTGCCCTCCAGTCTGGTGCATTTCCCCACCTCTTCCTCCCTGTAGGTCCCCTCCCCTCTGCGGGCTCTCACATCCATCCCTATGCTCTGTCCTCCCTCCACAGCCTCCCACAGCAGCATGTCACTGTGCTGGAAATTCTGGAGCATGAGGACATGGGATGGAGACTCCTGCCACAGGTGAGGGGACACCAGGTCACCAGGCTCTGCCCAGCTCCCTGGATCTCTGTCTGTCTCTGGCTGACCTCCCTTTCCTTCTGCCCACTTCCTTGTCTCAAGGCCGGCCTTGGCCTCTGAGTCTCCCAGGCACCTGGTTTCTGCTGGTCCTGGGGTCCGGCTGCGGACGTTTCCATGGCTCTCTGCTTGCTCTCAGCCCGACCTCTGCTCACCCTCTACCTGTCTCTTCTCTGCTTCTGCGTCCTTTTCTGGGGTCTCTGTCCACCTCTCTCTAATGTCACTATTCCCGGCCTTGCTTATTTTCCTCGCATCTGAAAGTGACCCAGGATTTCTTCCCTTGCCAGGTGGCACCCCCCCTCAGCTCCTGTAGCATCTCTCTCAAAACTTCATCCCACCTTCCTGTTCCCCCACCGGTAAGCCCCCTCCTCCTGCCTGCCCCCTGGCTCCACTGTGCTCCCTGCCTCTCTCCTCTGCTCTGTAGCTTGCGTTCTCAGGTTCCCCTGTGTCTCCCTTTCCTCTGATGATTTCCTCATCACTCCCCAAGTCCTTCCTAGGAAGGGGAGAGGTCCTGGGGTGGGTGGATGGAGGCGCCTATGAAGACAAGAGTAGGAGCCCATGGATCTTTCTAAGGCCGCCTCACTGCTTCTATCTTTTCTCTCTGTTGATTCCCGGGGCCCCCAGACCCCCAGTTTCTGGAGCTCTGGAGCTCTGCACTGGCCCCCAACTGCCACCCTCCTCAGTCATCCCCTCTTCTTCTGCCTCCCCCTCCTCCTATTCTCTGATTCTTCCTGGGTTAGGCCCTCTTCTTGGCTGCTCAGAGTGGGGGCTGAGGAGGAGCCTGGCTGGGGCGGCTGTGTAGTTTGGTGCAGGAGATTTGGTCCAGGGCTGAGCCAGGCCTTCTGGGGTTCCCAGCGGGTGGCTGACAGCCCCAGGCCTTGTGAGCTCCTGCCTGTTGTGGGCCGCAGCGCCAGGCTTCCCTCAGCAGCCCGGGTGTGGCGGTGACTCTATGGGACTGGACGTGTCTAGTTGGGAGGAAGCTTCCTCCTTTCTCCACTTCCAAGCCCTCCGCCACCTTCCCCCTCCCCTCGCGCACCCCCCAGAGTCCTGTCCCAGGGGACTCTCCTCTCCATAGTCCCTCATCTGCCGGCCTCCCCTCCAGATGGCCAGCCATGAATGGGCCAAAGATGTCCCATCTTCCAGCAAGCCCAGATGAGGAGGGTCTTGGGAAAGGAAGTTCCAGCAAGAAGAAGTGAAGAAGAAAGGAGCGCTGTGCACAGAGGAGGATCCGAGGGGGATCTGAGGAGGCTGGGCTGAGAGTATGGTTCTGGCCGCGGTGGGGGTAGGGGGGACCTGGGCTCCGGGTGGTTGGAGACAGTGCTGGCTGTGTCTGCAAGGGTGAAATGGGTCCCTGTGCCCTCTCGGAGACCTGCTCTGGGCCAGGGGCTGGGGGTCGTTAGCCCACACCTCAGAGGGCATCCCTGTACCTCACCCTCTCCCAGGGGCCCCGGTACTGTCAGTGTGGGTGTGGGGGGGTAGTGCTGGTCAGTGTGGGTCCATAACACATGGGCTCCCCATTGCTGTAAGCAAACCTTAAGGGTTATTCTAAATCTCCTTGAACCCTGAGCGTCTCTGGATCAGGGAGAGCGCTGGGAGGACAGGTGTCACCTGCTGAGGAGGAGACGGAGGGGACCATCTGGGCCAGTGCTGCACTGAGGCTGCTCAGGCCCTCCAGGGCTCCTAAGAAGACTCCCTGGGCTGCCGGTGAAGCAGCCCCTCCACCCCTGGAGCCCCACCCCCACCCCCACGTTCATGTCCCTGTGGCTGGTGGGCAGTGAAGAAGAGTCTGGAGGCTGGATCTTGGCTTTAGGGAAATAACTTTATTCTGCTTCCTCCAAAGGGGCTACTCTAGAGCTCTGGGACCGGAAGCTTCATTGGCACCCTCAGGACGGGGCGGCTCAGGAAGGTGCGACAAAGTTACTCCTCATTCAAGCCCTTTGAAAAGGAGACAAAGTCCAGATTAGTTCTGGGGAGGCGGGTGTTGGGCAGGCACGGGCACAGAAAACAAAGGGGAGACAGGGCACCCGATGGGGTGGAGGACCGCTCAGGGCCTGAGAAAGGCCCCCGTGGTGGTAAGAAATGTGTCCTCAGGGTCCGTGCGGAGGGGTGAGGGCTCTGATGTCAGCCAGAGGGATGCTGTCTGGGTGAGGATGAGGGGGTCCTCTAGGCTGCCCACTTTAGGGCTGAGTTACTAGACTATAGGCCAAAAGTAGGTGGAAGATGAGAGAAGACCAGCAGTTGGGGGAGATTGGGACATAGTGGGTGTAAACAAATTGGGGCCATCTAGGGTTGCTGACCACCCTAGGGCTGGGATTCATAAAGTCATTGGAAGTTAGAGCTGGAAGATCTTAGAAATCACTGAGGACTGCATTACCTTGCCCTTGGAGGCTTCAGGGTTCAATTGTGGGGGGTGGGGAATGAATGAGGAGGAGCCCTCCCTGGCCTGAGTGGGCTCTGTCTGAGTGGCACTGATGGTGGCGGGTGTGCTGACACGGGGCGACTCGTGAGGTCCAGAGGAGGGACCCACCTTGGCACCGATGTCGCGGCTCTTGGCCCGCAGCTTGTTGACCTGGGACTCGGCGATGTCCGCCCGTTCCTCGGCCTCATCCAGCTCGTGCTGCACCTTGCGGAACTTGGACAGGTTGGTGTTGGCCTGCTCCTCCTGCGGGGGTCCGGGCACGGGAGGGATGAGGTGAGAGGACGCCAGAGGCTCTCTCAGCCTCCCAGCCGGAGGGTGGGGGGTGGGGGGTGGCGGAGGCTCCCCAAGGTCCCTCCTCCAGGCCCAGTCCCGAGCAGAGCCACTCACCGCCTCCTCGGCCTGGCGCTTGTAGGCCTTGACCTTCAGCTGCAGCTTATCCACCAGATCCTGGAGCCGCAGCAGGTTCTTTCTGTCCTCCTCCGTCTGCAGCGGGGTGGTCAGGAGTGACGACCACAAGGTCACCGAGGCAGCGGGCCCCCACCCCACGCTTGTCTTTACCCGGAATGTAATTTCATCACCCAGTTCTACTTTCTGATGCTCAGCAAACACTTGCCCTCTCCTTTTAATTTTTTACCATAAAAAACTATTGATATTTTTAATGTTTTGTTTCGGGAAAGAGTCTAGGGAGCTGATGGAATCCTGAAATCCTGCACAAAACCAAGCGTGTGTGCGCTTCCAGGGAGCAGGCCCTTAGGGGTCCTGGGGCTGTGTGGAGGATAAAGTCCCCTGTTCTAGAAGCCAGCACGTGCTGGTAGTAATGCTGGGACTGTATGCTGAGATTTCCCAGGCTGCAGGGAAATGACAGAGACTTGATCTAAGGACATGTGTAGAAAACAAACCAAAAAGTTCTGAAATGTGTTGAATGACTTTGGGGTAGTTTTTGGTATATTTTGGTGGTCACAGTCCACAGCCAGAGCTTGGTGACATACTTGCTTTCCGGAAATCTGTACTGGGTGATCTGTCTGGGGCTCTGGGTGTTGTTCCCCAGGGGACCATCAGAGGGTGAGATTGAAGGCAGAGATCCCAGGCCAAAAGGCTCAGAGGTTGACCTTCAGCCAGGGGACAGTCAGGGTAGAACAGGGCTAGGCAGAGTGGAAACGGGGCAGCGGGGGTGCACTCCCACTCCTTGCCCTGGAGCAGGCTAAGAGAGAACACGTCCTTCCACTCTGTGGTATCCCCTGGTTCCCAGCCCTGGTGCAAAGGATCCAGCCCAGAGCAACCCGCACACCCGCACCTGGTAGGTCAGCTCCTTGATGCGACGCTCACTCTTCCTCATGCCCTTGACTGACTCGGCGTTGCGCTTCTGCTCGGCCTCCAGCTCGTTCTCCAGCTCCCGCACCCGGGCCTCCAGCTTCTGCAGCTGCTTCTTGCCGCCCTTGAGGGCGATCTGCTCGGCCTCGTCCAGCCGATGCTGAAGG
>PITA01032438.1:0-13945 GCA_004023965.1 Spilogale gracilis
CTCCCACTGTTCTCCAGGTTACCCCTCATGCATCGTAAGTAAGTGAAACCATGTGATACTTGACCCTCTCTTCCTGGCTTATTTCACTCAGCATAATCTCCTCCAGTCCAGTCCATGTTGCTACAAAAATTGGATATTTGTCCTTTTTGATGTAGGCGTAGTATTCCATTGTATATATGGACCACATCTTCACACGCTCGGGGACGCCCACATGCTCGGGGACGCCCACACGCTCGGGGGCTGCCCACACGCACGGGGCAAATGCTCCAGTTCTATCGAGGTCGTTCACTGTTTCAAATTGAACTTGTGTGACACCTCACTTTTGTGTAAGATTTTGAGTGTCGGGAAGTCGTGTGACATGGGAGTGTTTAGCCATTAGCTACTTCAAATCACACAGAAACACTTGTTAGAAAGAAAATGAGGAAATCTAGGAGAGGTCAAGAAAGGACAATATTAAAAAAAAAAAAATGCAGGCCAGAAAAAAGGCAAACTCCTGACTAAACAGAAAAGTGCTACCCTGGAAAGGGATACTGGTCCTTCCGAGACTGGCTGGGCTCTTCAGGTCATCTGCCTGCTTCTAATTCATTTACAGTCTCCCTTTAGCTCACAGCCACCCTGATCTTCCGTTGGGTACCCAGTCTGCTCACAGATTCAACCCACTGATGTCATCAGGAGAAGGTCATAATAAGGAATTAAGGACTTCATGTGATGTCACAGGAACTCTCTCCTTCAATTCATAAACACCGAGCATCAAGAGAAATTTCCTGATCCCTAGAGCTAAGAGAGTCTGCCCTTAGGTGCCATTTAATTTATATTATAGCACCCACCACCACGTGTCATTGTCTTATTTTTTATTGTTTATTATTTATCTTTAATAGTTGACTACCTCCCACTAGACTGAGAACTTCGTAAAGGCAAGGACCTTGCCTACTTGCCAACTATTATATCCACAGCTTCTAAAACAGTCCTGATGCTCAGTAAGCCATTGCTGAATGATTAGAACTTAATGCTTTCACAGGTATTTTAATTCATTAAAAAATTAATATCTCATCATCATTTTATATAACATTTACCAAGGATGCCATACCCAACTGCGTATTAGAATCATGTGGTATGGGAATTTCAGAAATCACTGGTTCCTATGACCCGCACCAGACCTATAGAGTTGTCAATATCCCAAAGGTCATGAGGGAGGGCTCAATTAGAAGCTACATTTACTCACACGAAACAAATGTTATCACCTGTGCTTTCCTTTAAGAAGGAAGATGACCATAGCTGAGACTGTAGATTCATTTCTGTATCTTTATTTTCAACACTCTTTGAAGATACTCTATTTTCAGTATTCTTTAAAGAAGTTGTGTTTTCAATATTTTTTGAAGAGGCTTCCTTCCTAAACATTCAAGTAAATAGTGAAAAAATACTTTCTTAGGTCACTGTTCTGTTTAAAGCTTCATATGCATTCATACATACACAATATAAACATATAAACACAAAAAATATCAACAATAAACTGAATAGCTAAAAGGTAATATCTTTTTGTGGAAAAGCATTAAAAATAATTTTTATTGACGATTAAAATTCTATGTCTATTTGGCATTTGTTGTTGTGTAATGATCCTTAAAATCTTTTCAGGGTTCTTTAACATAAAACATATAAGCAATGAATTATATGCACGTCTTTTGGCACATCATTATAATCTGCTGGAATAAAACTAGGAATATTAGCCTTGAGGTTTTTTCTAGATTTATAAACCAATTCTCACCAATGCTAAACGCTATACTTCTGGAAAGAGTCCAGCACTAATACCAAACCTTGGTCATAACATAAACTAGCTTGCTTTTTCATTAAGTGGCTGAAACAAAAGTGAGTTAATTTTTTCTTTTAGCCTTTAAGACTGAAACTTCATTTCACCGATAATGCATTAAGACAGAGGATTATTGTGAGGTGCCCTCTGTTTACAGAGACGGGTACTCCTGCTGTGGGAAAAATAATCCCAAGTCTTTTTCTGTGGTCCTAAGATTCTTTTACTAGGTCTCCTTTACCAAATCAAAAAAATTCAACTTCTACTTTGCATGTCAAGATATAGAGAGATGTGAAGATTTTCTTTCCCCCGTTATGGTGGTTCTTTTCCCCACTGAATATGAGTCCAGAACATGAGCATAGTTAAGTCCGTGATCTTGTATGGTGATTTAGCAAACGGGCCCAACAGCTTGTTATACTCTTGATATTATGGAAGGGAATGGAATCTCACTTCCTCAATATACACTCCTAAAGCAAAACCCTCTCTAGTAATCAAAAATGCAAAGTTGATTTACATTTGTTCTGCCTCTGCCCTCCTTGACTTTCGAATTGTGAGAAAAAGCATCCAAGATGAAACCCTATATCCAAAAAGTTGTGAAGTCAGTTAAGTATTTAATTTCTAGTGAGATTTCTGTTATGTCAAAGCTTGCCACAAGTGATTACTAGAATTTATATGCTCTAATATCTAATCTAAATAAAAAAATTATGCTGTCTTCCCCCCTGTCACGAATTAGGGTTTTGTTGAATTTAAGATGCCATGTATTATGTTATTTAAGAAAGAAACATGGGGCGCCTGGGTGGCTCAGTTCGTTAAGCGACTGCCTTCGGCTCAGATCATGATCCCGGAGACCTGGGATAGAGTCCCACATCAGGCTCCCTGCTCGGTGGGAAGCCTGCTTCTCCCTCTCTCACTCCTGCTGCTTGTGTTCCCTCTCTCACTGTGTTTCTCTCTGTCAAATAAATAAATAAAATCTTTAAAAAAAAAAAGAAAAAGAAAGAAAGAAAGAAAGCACTGCCGAGTTTAAGTGTAAGATGCTATCAATTATACAAGATGTTAAAATATGAAGAAAATGTGTGTGCTATAGAATCTATGAGATATGGTACTTAGATATTTACTAATTATATCCTTAAAAGAGGGAATTTATCTGGTCTAGTTCTGGGTATTTAAATAATTGGAAATGCCTCTAATCAACTTAATGACACAACATGGAAGAAACCCATGCCCCACATTAAATGGGATATTACTATTTGGAAGCAGTGAACATGCCATAAAAATACATATGAGAATCGACAAGATCATCATTTTAACAGTAAAATATGAATTCCTTTTCTGCTCAATCTCTGTAGTCTTTCTATATATAGTGTCAAAGAATCAAAGGCCCAAGGTCCAACCTCCTCTTCAGCTATAATCTTTTGACTTCCATTTAAAAAAGTGACATTATTTACGGTAATGCCTCTAACCATTTGAGAAAAATAGATAATTGGTAAACTTTAAAATAAAAGAGCTTTAATTCAAATAGTTATAGTTGAGGAAAGATTCAATTTATTTACTTATTTATTTATTTTAAAGATTTGTATTTATTTGACAGAGAGAAACACAGCCAGAGAGGGAACACAAGTAAGGGGAGTGAGAGAGGGAGAAGCAGGGTTCCTGCTGAGCAGGGAGCCTGATGTGGGGCTCGATCCCTGGTCTCTGGGATCATGACCTGAGCCGAAGGCAGTTGCTCAACCAACTGAGCCACCCAGGCGCCCCTAAAGATTCAAATTTTTACTTTACATAATATCTCTTGGAAATGGAAGATGTTTAATTTTGTTTTTTTTTTTTAAGATTTTATTTATTTATTTGACAGAGAAAGAGATCACAAGTAGGCAGAGGCAGGCAGAGAGAGAGGAGGAAGCAGGCTCCCTGCTGAGCAGAGAGGCCAATGTGGGACTTGATCCAAGGACCCTGCGATCATGACCTGAGCTGAAGGCAGAGGCTTTAACCCACTGAACCACCCAGGCACCCTTAATTTTGTTTCTACTTAGGTTAGAGAGTGAGTCCAGTTAGATACCCTACTGAAACATTTTATGTTAGAGCATAGATAACCTAGATTTTAAGACTATTCCTAAAAATCTATTAAGAGCTTTAGGCATATTTATGAAATGGCCCCAAATTTCTATTGGAATTAAGAAGTTTTTCAGCAAGTTTAGTTTTAAACTTTGTTTTAAAAATCATTTAAACTTGTCAAATATAGGCTTCAAACAAATTGATTAAAACTTACTTTTCTGAGAATGTCCTAGCTACATTTAGAGAGACTTGTGTTGGTAAGGTACAAAGTTTGCTTGCCAATCTTGGTCTACGTCCAAAGAGGCATTTACTTAAAGTATAAAAATAGAAATTAAAAAAAAAATAACTTGTCATTCATCTTAGAAGAGATAAAACATATGATTATGGAAAACCTATAGATACAATTGTTTCAACTGAATCTGTGGATTTACTTCAGCCATTTCCCCCTGCCCCATATCTTTTAAGTATGCTTGAAAGCTTGATCCCAAACCCAACAGATCAAAGGTCCAAGATCTATAAAACGTCATCTAGCATTAAAGATATATTTTACTTTTATTGCTGAAAATTGTTAATTAAGTGCAATTTGTTGGGTAGACAAAGTCTTTCACACATGGGATCCATAGGGAAAAGAGGAAATAATAAATGTGGGCTTTGCATGCACAAAAATTTGAAACCCTTTGTAAGTCCATACATTCCTTATGCCTCAGAGTAGAATAAAAAAACAATCAGAAGATTAAGGCAAATCCACTCCCACTGCTTCACTTGCCAAAGCAGGAAGGGGGGAGGGAGAGAAGGAGGTGCCCCCTGTAGGGAGGTAGAGAGAGGAATGAAAGCTATACTGAGAAAACTCATCAACTTTCCAGGTCACACTGCTCCTCAAGCAAAGGTCCTCTATGATTTTTTTTTTCCCACTTGATCATTCTTTTTCCAGGATTGGCCCTGTTTACCATGAACTCTGGGTAAAGTACCTAGCTGACAAAGTCACACACCTGTGAAGCTAATATTGGCTATACTAACCATTCCTCCTCCTCCTCCCTCCAAACAACAATCAAACCAAACCCAAACTCTTCTCTGCAACTGAACTGTAGGGAATATGATAATTTTGTCCTTGTAACAATTAATTTGACAAGCAACGCAATTATTAATGAGATCAAGAGAACAAAGAATCACTCTGCTTTTCTATTTTGGCCCAGGCTGCATTTCATTTATCCCTGGTTTAACTCAGGATGCAAATTTTCCCTTGCTTCAGTTCCAACACTGCTTATCACCATCTATGAACATTGTAGTCACAGACACAATAGTAATATATTTTCATTAATGACCTACTATTATTGAAAGTTATATCATATTTCCTCCAAAGATTATTAAAATTTTCTTACTTTTTAAAAATTTAAATGTTTCAACCATGTAATTGGAAACATTTATATATAGATTAATATACTTAATGGGGCATTTATTTTTTCTGATTATCTATAATAATCTGTAATAAACATAAATTCTCTGTCTTTGTTATACATTCTTTCTCTTTAATACAAAAATATGCATTTAATATACAATTTACAACAAAAGCCAAGGTGACTCTAATTTTATTTTTAGCTTTGACAGTATGAAAATCAAAATATGTATTGCATTATGTGAAAAATTTCCCAACCACTTTTATTCACAATAAACCAAAATACTATCAGTCTGGCACCATTCTACCAATCTGTCAATAACTGATCTCTATGAATGTGTTCTATGATCAACTTTCAAAGTATAATTTTTCATGGACTTAATAATGGAATTTTTTCCTCAGGAGGTAGGTGATGGTCATATCAGCAAGGGTTTTGATTATCAGAATTAGTGCCTTGAACAAAGCAACAAATATTAAGTATAAAATACTTAATATTTAGATACTATACTGAAATTGGACCATGATTCTTTTTAACACTAGTCCCTTTGACTAATTGGGGTAATCAGTTTCTCTTATTTAGTAGTAATGATTCATCTCACAGTAAATATAGAATCTTTAATTTTCAAGTAAATATTCATTTAAAGGGAAATTCTGAAAGAAATGAGCAAGTATCAAAAGGAAATAGGAATGAACAATGAAAGTAACATAAGTAAAATACAGACTAACTTGGTATTTAAGCATTTAAAAAGTAGAAATGACTATTATCTATACCTCTAAATTTTTATCAAAATTCATTTTTCACTTTAAATGTTCTTTCATCTAAGTAACAATTGCTTTGACTGAAGCAAAAGCTAAAGTGCTAATCCATGCATTTCTGGCCTTTCAAATTTAATTGGGTGACAAATGATTGCATTATCTAGTTCTAATTGCTTAAAAGGCATGTGATAGATTAGCCTCACAACCAGAGACATTTTCTTACTCTGACATGGCTTCATTCGGTTCAATCATCACTTTTTCTGAAAGAGAAGAAAAAAACCCAACTCAGTATTTTATCTGTAGTGATGTTCCTAACAGAAACTCCTGATCAGCAAATACACTTCAGCATTTTTTGAATGACAAGCAATATAATAAAGGATTTAACTACTAAGACTTCAACCACATTCACACTCAGCAGACTATCTTCTTAATATTTAGGACAAAATGGTGATGAAACGTATTCTTTTTAAGTAATGAATCATTTACCCATTGAGTCAAACACCAGCAATCTGCCATTCTCTTGATATTTTTGTACCTAAAATAGAAGCAAAAATAAAAACTATCATCATCATTATTATTTAAGTTTGAGGCATTTGAAATAATTTATGCATAGCCTAATTTACATAAACATTTCTATCATCTAAGCTAAAATATAATTATATACTAAAACCAAATATCCAGAAACTATATAAATTGGTAGTAAAAGAGATTTAAAGCATCCTAAAAATAATTTATATAATCTTATCTTTATAGCATCTGTCTTGTCTAGATAATTCTTACAGAAAACAACTTCCTAAGTCTTTAAACACTGTACAAATTTAGACCATAAATAAAACAATGCAGAACTCTGTCAGAAGTATATTAAATATTTTGGTTTTTTTATATAGTAGTGTCACTTCCATCCTAACTGAAAAACCTCATTCTTTCGGATTATGAAATTGGGTTTAAAAAAAAGTCTAGAGAAAGTAGCCCTTCCCCCCCCCATTTCACCTTGGAGCTTATGTAAAATGAGCTATAGGAATAATTTTACATGTTAGAAAAATGATGCATTAAATAAGCTTCTAATTCTCTGCTTCTGTTTTGGTTTTACATAATTTGGACTCTAGATCCAGATCCAAATACAATCAACGGCAGGTTAAGGACTCCTCTTTCCTATTGAGCTGACCCCAGAAATCATCAATTCAGCTTGGCTCATCCTTCCAACACCACTTTTCTCCCCTACTTTAACAAAATAAAACAACATAAACCAAACTAACTGCCACATTCAGGTTCATCTGTGTTATGAAAAACTGTATTTAAGCCAGAACAAGAAATTTTTCCATGGTATTTTAAGATAGGAGATATTTTAAATAAAATATTTTTATTTCATTAAATACATTTAGAAATTACCCTTTGATTTTATCCAAAGATACATTTGAAAATGCAATTCTTACCTTATAAATTCCCCTATGTATTTATTAATACACATTACAATGTTTTCTTGGTGAATGTTTACCTTACGTTACCCTAAATAGATTTCCCTGTAACTTAGCCCTTTACATATTTGGGCAAATTTAATTTTAATTGTAAGACAAAAATCAACTTTTAATCGTTTTTGTTTTAAGTATGAGAGAGGCCACACTTAAATTTTTCATAAATAACAATTCACTTGCTCTCTCCTTCCCCAACACTTGCCATCCCCACATCTTAAGCAAGACTTCAAAAATTAGTAGTAGTAGCACGTACTAGGTATTTCTGGAATACAAAATTCCGGGCCAAAACTGTAAACAATTAAAGAGAAGGTTCTATTTTGTATTAAGTTTTTCTCTTTTTAAATCTGTCTTCCTAGAACTGATTCGCACTATGGAATAAAGTACTGGTACACGAACTTTTGCCCCAGGCTTTGTTTTCTGGGAAATCCTGATTAAGCCAGACATTATATATGTTATTAATCTGGCTATCCCTCTGAGAAATTCAGAGAGAGCTAAAGTCTCAAAAAAGCAAGGCATCTTTATGGGGGAAACAGCTGCAGAAGACCAGGGGTGATGGGTGGCTCAGTCAATGAAGCACCTGACTCCAGATTTTGGCTCAGGTCATGATCTCAGGGTTGCCTGAGGTGGAGCCCAATGGTGTCCAGCTCAGCACTCAGCACAGAGTCTGTTTGACAGTCTTTCCCCCTCTCCCTCTGCACCCTCCGCCCCCCAACACCCCCTTTCCCCCACCCCCAGGCTCACAGGAACACTCTTTCCCTCTAAATAAATACATAAAATCTTACCAAAAAAAAGTTTGCAGAAGACCAGACTCTAGGATAAATGCCCTACTTCTCTAGGGCAGTAGAGCTCAAAGGTTGAAACAATGCAATAACAAACCAAATAAGGCGCTAACAAAAGAAATCCAAGATGACCTGTCCTGAGAGATACTTTCCACAGATTTCCACAATCCTGTGGTTACCCATAAGTCTGAGTAGACATCCTCTTTATTTTTATAGTCTCTCCTTTCTCACTCTAGGATCTTTATGAATTGCTACATTCTATCTTTTACCTGGATGAAACATCAGCGTGTATAATTCTCCCATTTTCACCTGGTAAAAGAAAAACTAGGGATGGGCCGATCCAGCCCTTGATGGAAACCCAGGCTCTGCTAAGTTTGGATTTATCATTACCTAAGAAATGTCCATTTAATCTCCTTTCATAAAACTGAATTCTATGGGGGTGGGGAGCAGCACAGAGTGATACTCAAGCTTTGGGGCTCTTTAGTGAAAGAGATTGGATTCATGGCCCACTTCCTAAGTAAATTTCAGTAGGTTACTTAACTTCTTTAGGCTTCAGTTCCTCCATCTGTAAAACAGGAATCACAACAGTGACACCTTCATTGGATCTTTGTAAGAATTAAATAGGATGATTTAGTAAAATGTTTAGCATAGCACCTGGCACATGGAGGGATGCTGTAGAAACAACATGATGCTTTATCTAAAGGAAAAACTGGGAAGATGTCTTAGGGAGCTGGTTAAGATTGCTTAGGGAGGGGCGCCTGGGTGGCTCAGTTGGTTAGGCGACTGCCTTTGGCTCAGGTCATGATCCCGGAGACCTGGGATCGAGTTCCACATTGGGCTCCCTGCTCGTGTTCCCTCTCTGGCTGTGTTTCTCTCTGTCAGATAAATAAAACCTTAAAAAAAAAAAATTGCTTAGGGAACCAAAAAGAAGGTTTTACTGTGACTGAGACAAGCAGACTAGGTCTGAAGACTTTTAATTAATTAATTAAAAATCACATAAGATCCAAAGTAATGATACCTGCTTAAGAAGATCATTGACTCCAGGGGAAAAAACAGAGTAACTGAGAACACAGGTAGCCTTAAAGCAGTAACTATCAGTATGGAAAAAAATATCTCTCAAAGGAAATGTTTTCAGAAAAGAAACATAATAATGGTTGACTCTGAGTAGGAAAAAGGGATGGCTACAAGGCAGGGGTGGGAGGGAGTTTTTTTACTTTATGTCCAATTGTATGTCTTGACCTCTGAACAAAATACAAATACATTATCTATTAAAAAACAAATACTGTTTACAATTTGCAACACTATTTTTATCTCTATGTTTATCCATTTCTTACAGGCATGTAAGTGGGATGTTGGCCTTGTGCTACTTTCTCCTCTCCACACAGTGGTTCCCATTCAAATTGGGGTCATGGTGTCCAGAAAGAATGGTATAGAGTATACCCTCTGGTTTTTGAACATGGGCAGACTCTTCTGATGCATTTCAACAGTCCCAGTGGTAATGGGAATATACAGTTATGACAGTTCCTGATTTCCATGTCTATTTCATATTCTGATATTCAATGTCTATTTACAACAAATATTTGATGAGCACCTACCATGTACCTTAGCAGAGATATATCTGTGATAAACTCTGGGGATACAAGGGAAGCTCAGAATTTTATAGGGGAACCAAGTATTAACTTTCCATATACAGGATAGACCAAGCTTCAATGTACTGTACAAAACGCTTCCATCTAATATAGTTTTCCATACTGCCAAACAGAGTCAGTCAAATCCCTTGTTTTGAGCTCATGGACTGGCAATACCAAGGAGAGTCAGAAGGCAGTGAAGACAGAATTGGAAAGATAAAGGAAGAGAGAGTTTAGTCAACAGAGCTTCCTTTAAACAACTTTCCAGTTCCAGAATACAATTCTGAGGACTGTCCTCCGGGTTTGCTATATTCTCCCAGGTATGATTTCTAGGGATCTACAAGTATCCCTAGAATATGATATTATTCTACTTGCTAAGGGAAGCAGGAGTCAGGCTTCATGATGGAGGTGACATTTATTTAGCCAAGTAGACAGTCAACAGAAGGGGAAGAGCAGCAGGGTCGTAGAAAATGGCAATAGATGGAGCTGGATATATATATGTGGGAGCAAAGTCGACAAGTCATTAATTACCATGGGCAAAGGATATGGGGTTTTAACCAGTAGTCAATGGAAAGCAAACCAAGGCCCTGAAGAAGCCAACCATATGATTAGATCTATCTTAGAAAAGAAATTCTGTGGAGGGTAATGCTGAGAAAGATTGGAAAGTGGGGAAACGAGTTATAAGGCCACTGAATAGTCCAGAGCAGGGGCTGGCAAACTAAAGTTCATGAGCCAAATATGACTCGTTGCTGACTTTTTTTTTTTTAATATTTTATTTATTTGACCGAGTGAGAGAGCACAGGCAGACAGAGCAGCAGGCAGAGGGAGAGGAAGAAGCAGGTCCCCTGCTATCTCTAACACCGTGGGGCTCCCATCCCAGGACTCTGGGATCATGACATGAGGCCAAAGGCAGACACTTAACCGATTGAGCCCCCCAGGCATCCCTCCTTGCCTACTTTTATAAATGAAATTTTACTGGAATACAGACATAGAATACAGCTTGCAGGCCACAATGGCAGAGTCAAATGGTTAAGACAAAGACTGTATGACCTACAAAGACTAAAATATATATGATCTGGCCTTTTACAGAAAAAAAAATTGCCAAACTGTTGTCCAGGGAAAAAAACTGGTGTACAAAGCCAGGAAGGTACACTTGGAACTAAAAGAGAAATAAAACTGAGGATCACTAGATACAGAAGTGGGGGAGAAGAAAAGCAGTTGATGGTTCTAGTGTGGATAACTAGGATGAGGGGACCAGGGGAGGACCTTTCCGGGGGGAGGGGGGGTTAATGAGTTTGTTTTGAGGAAATCCTGAGTTGGAGATGTCTGTAGGTCATCTGAAAGCAAATGGTGTCCAGTTCCATTACAGAGAGTTAGAACTCAAAAGATGATGTGTGGCATAGCTATGAAAAAGTGGGAATGGATGGTGTGGTCCATGGAGAAAAAGACAAGGCCCAGGAGAGAATCCTGGGAAATACCAACATTTAAGAAGCAGGTGGAGTAAAAGAATCAGTCAAGGAAATGCCCATAAGCAATATGTAGACAGATAACCACAGAATGGTAGAATGATTATATCACGGGATAGAAGTTTCTGGAGAGCACAAACTGGTTCTTATTCATGAGTGTGCGTCCCATACCATTTTAAAGTCACTCGGATATTGAATGAATGAATAAAATCACTGGAATGATATAAGTAATTTAATTGGTTTAGAATGCTCTTATAAAAAAAAAAAGCCCATAGAATTGGGAGGGATGATCCTGAGAAAAGACTTGGGGAAAAGCAGGTATAGATTTATTTTTATTAAGAAAAAAATTCTGAATGACTAATATAGAAAGATAGGTAGTATTCATTAATAGATAAATGTATACCATCAAATAAATATTTAAAATGTACATGAAAAAGTGATTTATAAAGGCATAGTTATGTGATTATGTGTTTGAAAATATTTCTGTTTATTTTGTAAATTAAAATGTACTTTGGGGGTCAGGGTATTATGGGCTCATTCTTTTTTTTTTTTTTTAAGATTTTTATTTATTTGAAAGAGTGCAAAAGAGAGCACAAACGGAGGCGGAGTGCAGAGGGGCAGAAGGAAAGCGAGAAGCAGACTCGCCTCTGAGCAGCGGTTTGATCCCACGAATCGAACATGGGGTTCAATCCCAAGACCCTGGGATCATGACCTGGGCTAAAAGCAGACACTTAACTGACTGAGCCACCCAGGTGCCCCAATTATGGGCTCATTTCTAAAAGAAAGTGATTAGTTCTTGACTTCTTTGCTATATGAGTCTGGACTCTTGGTTTTAAGTTATAGAGCCATACTTGAGTTAGCTTAGGCAAAAGAAGAAAAGGGTTGGCTCATAGAATCCAAGAGTTAAATACCCAAGCTGTGGGAAGTCAGAATAGTGAATACAGCTGTGTTCAAGGAGGGGCCTGGCGGTTTCCCTTGTTCATCTCAGCTTCTCCCTGCAGGTGGGCCTCATTCTTCTCTCATTGCAGACATATTTCCTACACATGGTACAAAACATGAGTTTTGTGGGATATAGCTGTAGCCTTTTGGAAAAATTGACTCTCTCAGGAAAAACACCAAAGGCCCAGTTAGTTCAGCTAGGTTTTTTTGGTTACAAAGAACAGAAAAACTCAAATACCACATAAACTGGTGCTCAATAAATATTTGTTGAATAGGAAGAAATCAAGAAAGAAAAGAAAGTATCAAACTACATCTTTGCTATCCAATATGGTAGCCCCTAGACATATGTGGCTGTTAAACAGCTGAAAAGTGATTGGTTCAGTTTAAGATACACACACAGATTATAAGGACTTAGTACTTAAAAAAAAAAACAAAAACATAAAACATCTCATTCCCTTACTCTTCTAGGTAAATGTTCACTAACCAGCAGCCAACAGGGCCAGATAGGTTTTTTTGGATTCTCTACATATAAAATAACCTTTCATAAAATGAGGTATCATTCAGATTTCACAAAATTCTCACTTTAGGTTTCTCTTGTAATCCTAGAAGATATATACATGTTCCTCCATCCCATTTGTGCAATTATTTTATCCTTTTGGGCTGTTTTCAGTCACCTAGTATTCTTTCTCTCTCTTTATTTTTTAAGATTTTATTTATTTATTTATTTATTTATTTATTTATTAGAGAGAGAGAGAGAGAGCATGAGAGGGGAGAAGGTCAGAGGGAGAAGCAGACTCCCCCTGGAGCTGGGAGCCGGATATGGGACTCGATCCCGGGATTCCAGGATTATGACCTGAGCTGAAGGCAGTGGCTTAACCAATTGAGCCACCCAGGCGCCCCTAGTCACCTAGTATTCTAATAGGCAAAGAATTAATTAAGAAATAGCCACATGCTCAGGCCCTGCAAATGTGACCAGGAGAGAGCTAATTAAACGCCATCCTCTGTCCTAGGTGAGCCTACTGTCGACAAAATAGGATTTGGGGCAATCTTCATTGCATAGTTTCAAATGTGCACAAAAATGGTTTCATATGGTAGCTCTATTTTTAATTTTTAAGGAAACCCCAAAGATACAGATGCAGTGAAAAGAAGGGCCATATGTACCCCAATTTCATTGCAGCAATGGCCACAATCACCAAACTGTGGAAAGAGCCAAGGTGCCCTTCAACAGATGAATGGATAAAGAAGATATGGTCCATATACATAATGGAATATTATGCCTCCATCAGAAAGGATGATACCCAACTTTTGTAGCAGCATGGATCAGATTGGAGGAGATAATGCTGATTGAAATAAGCCAAGCAGAGAAAGTAAAATATTGTGTGGTTTCACTTACTTGTGGAACATAAAGAGTAATATGGAGGACAGGAGGAGAAGGAAAGGAAGTGGGGTAAATTGGGGAGGGAGATGAAACATGAGAGACTTTGGACTCAGAAACAAACTGAGGGTCTTGGAAGGGAGGGGTGGGGGGATGGGTGAGCCTGGTGGGGGGTACCGAGGGCATGTATTGCATGGAGCACTGGGTGTGGAGCATAAACAATGAATCTTGGAATATTGAAAAAATAAAATAACGTAATAAAAATACTTTCAGTGATCATCTACCAT
>PITA01032439.1:0-13946 GCA_004023965.1 Spilogale gracilis
GAGAGAGGGAGGGAGGGAGGGAGGAAGGAAGGAAGGAAGGAAGGAAGGAAGGAAGGAAGGAAGGAAGGAAGAAAGAAAGAAAGAAAGAAAGAAAGAAAGAAAGAAAGAAAGAAAGAAAGAAAGAAAGAAAGAAAGAAAGAAAGAAAGAAAGAAAGAAGAACAACTACAGGGCATTATAATTTCACAAGGCTGAAAAACCTACTATTCATAAAAGATGAATTATAATAATTTGTTGTCTTTAAAGTTAAAAATGCAACACTTATTTGTTAACCATAGACAAAAACAATTTGATATAGGCTCAAAGACAAAAACAGCAGAAATATTATTTTCTCAAAAACAACATATGAAAGAAGAATATACATAAAAAGAAAATATTAAAAATTACAAAAGTGAAGGAAAATAATAGATTCTAACAATGAAAGCAAATGGGGTATACTACCCTTATATAAGGAAATTACATTTCCGTTGGGATAGGAGAAACTTGATTTATAAAACGTCACAGCTATAGGAGATGGCATAGAAAAGTTGCAAGTCAAGGCAT
Organism: Spilogale gracilis; assembly: GCA_004023965.1. Taxonomy (NCBI): domain Eukaryota; kingdom Metazoa; phylum Chordata; class Mammalia; order Carnivora; family Mephitidae; genus Spilogale; species Spilogale gracilis. The sequence goes on from PITA01032439.1 coordinate 542, forward strand.
AGTAAGATACATTGTGTGTAATAAAACACATTACATATAAAAACAACAGAATTTCCTTCTCTTGAGTGCCATAAATTTATCTGATTGCTGAAAGAAAAATTATAATATTGTATTTTATGGTTCTATGTCTAAAGATTAAATGTTTGAGAAAATCATATTATAAATAAGAGAGGATAAGCAGACATAAAGGGAGGGTAAATTCCTATACTTAAACAGAAGTGATAGGGGTGCCTGTGTGGCTCATCATTAAGTGTCTGCCTTCAGCTCCAGTCATGATCCAGAAGTCCCAGGATCAAGTCCCACATCGGGCTCCCTACTCAGCGGGAAGCCTGCTTCTCCCTCTCTCACGCCCTCTGCTTGTGTTCCCTCTCTAGCTGTGTTTCTCTCGGTCAAATAAATAAATAAAATCTTAAAAAAAAAATACTCAAGTGATAAAATGCAAGTTAGGCTTCTATTACTCAAAGAGAAAAGTAGCAGGATAATTTTTTCATGATAAAATACAAAGAAAAAAAACACAGAAAGAACAAAGATGTGAAAAATAACAAAAGTGAAGAAAATTAAGAAAAATAAAAGATAATTACAACTAATATAAATGGTCAACTGCAATTTAGAAGCAAACGGTCCTCCTTCTGACTTATGGTCCAAAAGTCAGTAGAACCATAATGTTACATCACAATGCCTACGTCATTCTCCTCACTTCACCTCATCACAAGCATTTTATCACATCATTACAATAAGAAGAATGATACAAAATAATAAGATATTTTGAAAGAGATAGACCGCATTCACATAACTTTTATCACAATTTTATTACAATTGTTCTATTTTATTATTAATTATTGTTAATCTTCTATGTACCTAGTTATAAATCAAACTTTATCATAGGTCTGTATGTATAGGAGAAACATAGTATATATAGGGTTCTATCTGCACTTTCAGGTATCCACTGGGGGTCTTGGAATGTATCCCCCGTGAATAAGAGGGGACAACTGTATATGTATGTGAGGGGGAGGAGCTTCAGTTTTAAAAAGTCACAGGTAGGGGTGCCTGGCTGGCTCAGTCGGTTAAACATCCCATTCTTGATTTTGGCTCAAGTCATGATCTCAGGATCATGAGATTGAGCCCTGTGTAGAGTTCTGCACTGGGCATGGAGCCTGCTTAAGACTTTGTCTCTCCCATGGGAAACAAACTGATAATTGCTGGAGGGAAGGAGGGGAGTAGGATGCCATGACTGGGTGATGGACATTAAGGATGGCACACGATATAATGAGCACTGGGTATTTTTTTTTATTTAAATTTAATTAGCCAACATGTAGTGCATCATTAGCTTCAGACGGAGCAGTGGTTATTAAATAAGTCTGAAAAATAACTGAACTCTACCTCTGAAATAATAACACACTCTATGCTAATTAATTGAACTTAAATTTTTTTAAAAATTGAAAAAAGATTCTCTCTCCCCCCCCCACTTCCTCTTAAAAAAAAAAAAGCCACAGCTATAAAATGCTGTATAAAAACAAAAATCAAAATTTAACAAGATATACCAGGTAAAATTTTAAAAGTAACTCAAATGCCATTCTTGATATTAAATAAAGTAAAATTCAGCATAATGCACTTATACATATAACAAGAAATGCATCTATATTAATTTAATATGCTGTTAAATGTTATATATTTTATAAAGCAATAAATAAAAAATAATTATAATGGAGAAAATGACCAAAACCGTAAGCAATACTTAAATACATTCTGTTTGTGATATATAACAAAAATCAATGAAAATAGAGGGACTGGAATGTTATTATTAATACATTTGTGTTAACAAAAACATTTGCATTAAAAACCATACAGGATAGGACACCTGGGTGGCTCAGAAGGCCTCTGCCTTCGGCTCAGGTCATGATCTCAGGGTCCTGGGATCCAGGCCCACATCGGGCTCTCTGCTCGGTGGAGAGCTTGCTTCCTCCTCTCTCTCTGCCTGCTTCTCTGCCTACTTGTGATCTCTCTCTGTCAAATAAATAAATAAAACCTTAAAAAAAGCCATACAAGATAAAACTTTCACTGAACAAATGCCACATAACTTTTACCTCTGTGGGCTTCAGGATCAGAAAGTTTTGTTTGGCTTTGATTTTTTACTGGCAATTTGAAATTAAGCACATTGTTTAATTCTGAGGTACAGGTTCTATACTTGTAAAATATATTTTACTAAAAAGTATGTAGCTGATACATATAATGTTGCCTTCTGATTTGAGGAGTAAGGAAATACATGTGTACTTTATACAGTATCCAAAATGTGTAGTAAGTATTTTTATTTAATGCCAACTCTTTAAGAAAATGCCAATGAAAACTTTTCAAAAATTGACTGTTTGGAAAGGTTTTAAATCTAATATTTAATTGAAAAACTCTAAAAACTGAACAAAAGTTTAGTAAATTGAACTCATATAAAATAAAAACATAGTAATTTTCAAAATTCTCTGAATCTTAGAATTATCTGTTAAAAAACTACAAGCTATTGTCACAATAGCAACTAATATATAAAATATGTTTACTAAAAAGTGTGTGATTCTCAAATATATGAATTCCACAACACTGCTAAAACATATAAAAGAAAGATGATGATGGTCATAATAGTAGTAGTACACACTACCATTAATTTTACACTTTCTTGTGCTAAAAGCTTGAGTTACAGTATTTTATGTAATTCTTTCATCTATGGAATGAAGGACCTAACTCGATGGTATCCATTCAGTCTTAAAGCCATTCAAGCCCTTGTTAAAACCTGTGTTCAGTCATAGTACATTGACTCAACCTGGGCTGTCTGGTATCAGAAGCAATACTAAAAACCTGATTCTTACAAATGTGTATTGTAAGTAGATCAATTATTTACTAAATACAATCCCTACTAAAATGCAAATATGGATTATTTTTAATGCAAAATAACTCTGAAATTTACTGAAATAAGTATATTGGCTGGGATATTTTCAAAAAATATGTAGCTCTATCAGGCATTAAATCTTATTGTGCAACAAGAATGTGATACCAGCACAAAATCAATAAGCAAATTTATGGAACAAAAATACCTTGATCGGAGTGTATATTTTATGCACTTGTATGCACTTGTATGCATAAAATATACTATATGATCACAATATTAAACTTCATAAATCAACAGAACTTATTATTATTAAATGTTGATGCAATTTGAGCTGAGTAATATTTTACAAGAACACCAACAATTTCTTGATCCTGATATACCCTGGCTGTGCATTCTATCAGGAAATATCGATATTTCCTGGGGCACCTGGGTGGCTCAATCATTAAGCATCTGCCTTCGGATCTGGTCATGATCCCAGAGTCGCAGAATCAAGCCCAGCATCGGTCTCCTTGCTCGATGGGAGACCTGCTTCCCCCTCTCTCACTCTCTCTGTGTTTCTAGCTGTGTTTCTCTCTGTCAGATAAATAAATAAAATCTTAAAAAGAAAAAAAAAAAGAAATATCTATAGGACTTATTTCCTGAAGCAATAGTAGCAAATTGGAAATGAGGTATCACTTTGCTTTTTTAAAAGATTTTACTTATTTATTTGAGAGAGAAAGAGCACAAGCAGGGTGATGGGGCAGAAGGAGAAGTAGACTACTGGGCATTTACCCCAAAGATACGGATGTAGTGAAAAGAAGGGCCATATGCACCCCAATGTTCATCGCAGCAATGGCCACAATCGCCAAACTATGGAAAGAGCCAAGGTGCCCATCAACAGATGAATGGATAAAGAAGATGTGGTACATATATACAATGGAATACTATGCCTCCATCAGAAAGGATGAATATCCAACTTTTGTAGCAACATCGACTGGACTGGAAGAGATTATGCTGAGTGAAATGAGCCAAGAAGAGAAAGTCAAGTATCGCATGGTTTCACTTACTTGTGGTGCATGAGGGGCAAACTGGAGGACAGTGGCAGAAGGAAAGCAAATGGGAACTAGTGTCATCTAGGGAGGGAAACGAAACAACAGAGACTTTGAACACAAAAACAAACTGAGGGACTTGGAGGAAGGGGGGTAGAGGGATGGGAGAGCCTGGTGGTGGGTACTGGGGACACCTAAAGCGTGGAGCACTGGGTGTGGGGAATGAGGAATGAATCTTGGAACACTGGAAAAAAAAATTTTAGTAACAATAAAAAAAAATTAATAAATACAATTAATTTAGAAATAAAAAAAAAAAGAAGGAGAAGTAGACTCTCCACTCTCCACTGAGCAGGGAGCCCAATGCCTTACTTGTTCCTGGGACTCTGGGATCATGACCTGAGCCAAAAGCAGGCACTTAATTGACTGAACCATCCAGGAGTCCTCAGTTTTTTTAATTAGCTGCAGTTGAGTGTCAAATTGAACTACAGCATTTGGAGAAACCACGAGGTCTTGGAAGTACATTGCCTTTTGCTTTTTTTTTTTTCTTTTTTTACTGTTAACCACAATTTTTTGTTTTGTTTTGTTTTTTAATTCTAGTGTAGTTTAACATACAGTGTTATATTAGCTTCAGGTGCACAATATAGTGATTCAGCAATTCCATTTATTACTCAGTGCTCATCAAGCGCTCTATTAATCCCCTTCCTTTATTTACACACACACACACCCCAGCATTTTGTTCTCTGTGGTTAAGAGTCTGTTTCTTAGGTGCCTGAGTAGCATAGTGGGTTAAAGCCTCTGCTTTCAGCTCAGGTCATGATCTCAGGGTCCTGGGATTGAGGCTCAGCAGGAAGCCTGTTTCCCCCTCTCTCTCTGCCTGCCTATCTGCCTCCTTGTGATCTCTCTCTCTCTGTCAAATAAATAAATAAAATCTTAAAAAACAAACAAACAAACAAGAGCCTGTTTCTTGGTTTGCTTTCCTTTTTCCCTCTTTGGCCCCTTTGTTTCTTAAATTCTTCACATGAGTGCAATCATATATTTGTCTTTCTCTGACTGACTTATTTCACTTAGCATTATACCCTCTAGATCCATCCATGTCATTGCAAATGGCAAGACTTCCTTCTTTTTTATGGCTGAGTTATATATATATAGAGAGAGAGAGAGAGAGAAAGAGAGAGAGAGAGAGAGAGAGAGAATATATATATATTTTTTCCTTTGGTTGAATACCTAGTAGTACAATTGCTGGTTTGTAGGGTAGCTCTATGTTTAACTTTTTGAGGAAACATCATACTGTTTTCCAGAGTGCTCCAATTTGCATTGCCATCAACAGTGTAAGAGAGTTCTCATTTCTCTGCATGCATCCTCACCGACACCTATTATTTCTTGTGTTAATTTTAGCTATTCTGACAGGTGTGAGGTGATATCTCATTGTGGTTTTAATTTGTATTTCCCTCATAATGAGGGATATTGAGCATCTTTTCATGTGCCTGTTAGCCATTTGTATGTCTTTGGAAAAATGTCTAGTCATATTTTAACTGGATTAATTTCTTAACCTGTTTCTTAACTTGATTATCTGTTTTTCGGGTGTTGAATTTGATAAGTTCTTTACAGATTTTGGATACCAATCCTTTATCAGATATGTCTTTTGCAAATATCTCTTCCTAGTCAGTGGGTTGTCTTTTAGTTTTGTTGATTTTTTTTTCCTTCACTGTGCAAAAGCTTTTTATTTTGATGACATTCCAATAGTTTGTTTTTGCTTTTGTTTCCCTTGCCTCAAGAGAGGTATCTAGTAAGAAGTTGCTGCTGTCAGTGTCAACGTGGTTACTGCCTGTGTTCTCCTCTAGGATTTTAGTGGTTTCCTGTCTCACATTTAGGTCTTTCAACCATTTTGAATTTACTTTTTTGTATGGTATAAGAAAGTAGTCCAGTATCATTCTGCATGTTGCTGTTCAGTTTTCCCAATATCATTTGTTGAAGAGACTGACTTTTTTTAAAGATTTGATTTATTTATTTGACAGAGAGAAACACAGCAAGAGAGGGAACACAAGCAGGGGGAGTGAGAGAGGGAGAAGCAGACTTCCTGCCGAGCAGGGAGCCCAATGTGGGGTTCCATCCCAGGTCTCCCTGATCATGACCTGAGCCAAAGGTAGTCGTTTAACCAACTGAGCCACCCAGGCACCCTAAGACTGACTTTTTTCATTTGGATATTCTTTCCTGCTTTGTTAAATATTAATGGCCATATAGTTTCTGGGTTTCCTATTCTGTTCTATTCATCTGTCTATTTTTGTGCAAAGTACGATATTCTTTCATGATAAAAACCCTCAAAAAAGTAAAGATAGAGGGAACATACCTCAACATCACAAAGGCCATGTACAAAAACTCAAACTGATATCATCCTTAATGCAAAATAACTGACAGCTTTTCCCCTGCAGTCAGGAAAAAGACAGGGATGTCCAGTCTCACCAACGTTACTTAACATAATAGTGGAAGTCCTAACCACAGCAATCAGACACCAAAAAATAAAATTAAATAATAAAATAATTTAAATAAAATGCAGCCAAATTGGCAAGGAAAAAGTTAAACTTTCAGTATTTGCAGATAAAATGGTATTCTATGTAGAAAGCCAAAAGACTCCACCATAAAATTACTAGAATGGATTCAGCAAAGTCACAAGATACAAAATCAAGGCACACAAATCTGTTGCATGTCTATAAACTATTTGCTTGTGTAATGTCTCTTTCCCCTCTTGTTACTTTGACAATGTCTCTTTTTCACTCATCTCCAGAACTTTATTCTGATATGCTTCATTTAGCTTTCTATATATGGGATTTCTCTATATCTATCTATGGGATTTTTCTCATTTTCTTGCATCTTTGTGGTTATATTTGTCATGAAACATGAAAAAAAAATTGCCTATTATACTTTACATTATTTTTTTTGGCCCTTCTTCTTCCAGTTACATGTAAATATTTTCTCAGTCATCACTGAATGCCTGGCCATTATTTTTCCTTTTTAACTCAATCTTGGGTTTGGTTTGTTCTATTGCTACATACTTAAGTTTAAAATATTTTCTTCCTGATTTGTTACCTTTTCTCAAGAATTACAGTCATTTACTGTTTATAATACAATCTCTGAAAGTACTTGGTTCATATATATTCTCCAGAGTTTAGTTTTTTTTGTCACAGAAGACAAATATTGTAGGTGTTCTTTCATGAGTGGATAGGGAAACTTCTTAAATTCATTATTTTTTAAAATATTAAATGACATTTACACATGCAGTGTACACAATTCAGTTAGATTTTATTTTCCTTTATATACTGACATATTTTTAATATTCTATTTAAAACTTTTGAAGTTAAATTTATGAGACAGATGTGCCTATGATTTTTATTTTAATTTCTATATGAGGCTTACAGCAGACTCATAAATATAGCTAGGAAATACTGTCGTTTTGATGATTCTTGTTTGAATAAGAATGATCTTGGTTCTTTCTTTCCTTAAGATTTATTTATTATTTTAGAGAGAGAGAAAGAGAGAGCATGCACATGAGTGAGGGAAAGAGAGTAAGAGAGAATCTCAAGCAGACACCCTACTGAGCACAGAGCCCTACATGAGGTTCAATCTCACAACCCTGAGATCATGACCTGAGCAGAAATCAAGAGTCAGACACTTAACCAACTGAGCCATCTAGGTTCCCCAATCTTGTTTCTTTTAACCTTTGATAGTAAACACTACTAAAGCAAATTAGAAAAGAGTCTTTCTTCATGGGAAAATAATTATTAAAATTTAATTTCTATAATCAATATTTTAAAATTTATATTTTTCCTTTATACATCACCTTGATCTATTTAAAATATTTTTATTCTAAAATATCATCAATCTTTGGTAAAAACATTGTTTATTATACACTTGAACCCCTGAGCAGGGATTAGGAACATAGAACTCCCATGTAGTTGAAAATCTGCATATAATTCTTGATTCTCTAAAAATGTAACTACTAATAACTTGCTGCTGACCAGAAGCCTTACTGCTAATATAGTTTATTAACATATATTTTATCTGTTATGTGTGTTATATGCTGTTTTCTTTCTAAAATAAGCTGGAGAAAAGAAAACTTTTAAGAAAATCATAAAGAAAGGGCAGTACATTTACAACACTGTACTTTATTTATTGAAAAAAATCTACATTGAAGTGGACCCATGCAGTTCAAACCCACATTGTTCAAGGGTCAACTATATATATATATATATATATATATATATATATATATAGTTAAAATATCAGGAGTATCTGTAGTGCTATCCCCTTTTTATTCCTGATACTTGTCATTTAATTTTGTTGTTTTTCCACTGTTACATTGACTAGGGTTTTATACATCTTATTACTCTTTCCAAGAACCAATGGTAAGCTATGTGATCACCTCACATCTGTCAGAATGGCTAAAATCAAAAGCAAGAAGCAAATGTTGTTGAGGATGTGGAGAAAAAGGAACCCCCATGCACTGTTAGTGGAAATGCAAACTGGTGCAGCCACTGTGGAAAAGAGTATGGAGGTTCCTCAGAAAGTTAAAAACTACCCTATAACCCAGTAATTGTGCAGCTAGATATTTACCCCAAAATTACAAAAACACTAGTTCAAAGGGATACATGTACCCATATGTTTATTGCACCATTATTTACAATAACCAAATTATGATAGTAGCCCAAGTGTCCATCAATAGATGAATGGATAAAGAAGATGTGGTCTATATATACAATAAAATAGTATTCAACCATTGCAAAAAGAATGAAATTTGCCATATGAAATGACATGGTGGACCTAGAGAATATAATGCTAAGTGAAGTAAATCAGTCAGAGAAAGACAAAAATACCCTGATTTCATTCATATGTGGAATTTAAGAAACAAAACTAATTAGCAAAGGAAAAAAGAGAGACAGAAACCAAAAAATGGACTTTAAATTATAGAGAACAAATTGACATTTACCAGAGGGGAGGTGGCTGGGGGAATGAGGGAAACAAAGGATAGAGATTAAAGAATACCATAATCATGATAAGCATTGAGTAAGGTATACAATTGAGTGATCACTATATTGTACACGTGAAACTAATATAACACTGTACATTAACTATACTGGAATTAAAAATAAGAACTTAATAAAAAACACTAGAATGGCCAGTAGAAAAAAAAATTAAGCCACATGAATATCTTATATTATCTATATGTTTTCTTTTTCATCAATTTTATGTACATTATTTACTTTCTTTTATTTTTTATTTTGACTTGCTCTTTTCTATTTCACTATATTAAAATAGAAAATTAATGTATATGTTTCTGTTTTACCTGTTTATAATATTTACCTATAATGCTTTTATATATCCCTCTAAGAGCTTATTTTTCTACATTGCAGAAATTTAGATATAATTTATTATTTAGTTCAAACTATGTCAACATTTAATTTGATTTCTTTTTGATTCATTGAGTTTTTGGAAGTATTTTAATGTCCATGCCCATTGAGTCTTCTCAGTTACTTAATTGTTATTCTTTTCTCTATTAAGCTGACCATTATAAAAGAACATATATTGAATGATTTCAATCATTGAATCTGTTGACGGTTTCTTTATGTTCCATCTATTGTGAATGACAGTAAGTGTTCTTATGTATTTTAAGGACTAGAATATTTTTATTGCTAATACTATTGTGGGAAATTTAAGGATAAGAAAAAAATATATTGATTCTTGTACATTTTATAGATTGGATAGCCACGCTCTATCCCATGTCCTTTCCAATTGGAGTTGTTGGAAAGTTCAAATGTCTCCCGCTACCAGTGTTCGTGGCACAGATTTTGTCCTACTGATAAGATCCACAAAAACTCAGAACTGTAAAGGGCACAGTGAGTTGAACACCAATTTTCTGTTCCTTTTGACATTTTCTACCAGGGAAAAGTCATCTTAGGAAGGTTGTGTAAACATGTGGGCTATTTTCTCCAACATCATTGATTCCCCAACCTCATAGAGACGCTATTTTGATGGATGAGGAAAGAGTGACATCTTTTTGTTTCCATGTATCTGATCCCTGGAGCACAGTTAAGATGCTGGATTTTTTTTTTATAATTTTTTTTAAGATTTTATTTATTTATTTATTTGATAGAGAGATCCCAAGTAGGCAGAGAGGCAGGCAGAGAGAGAGAGAGGAGGAAGAAGGCTCCCCGCTGAGCAGAGAGCCTGATGTGGGCCTCGATCCCAGGACCCTGAGATCATGACCTGAGCTGAAGGCAGAGGCTTTAACCCACTGAGCCACCCAGGTGCCCAAGATGCTGGATTTTTAAACTGTATCCACTGGTAGCCTACCTTTGTGAATTTTGCCATATTGTTCTAAGGGTCATTTTAAGAGTGTCACTCAGAAGTTCCTCTAGTCTTTCCAAACATGATAGTCATCAATTCACCTTAATTAGCATTTTCCTGTTTAAAATACTTAAACTGTTCATTCTTCCTGCACTTACTAAGCTTTTACTAATACTGCATTATAATAAGGAAAAGCTCTGGCTCCGTATACTTTGCTATTTATAAATTTTTAAAAATCCACTTAAATTGTAGAAATAATTTTTAATTAAGAAAAGATTCTCTAAAAATAGAATTACAATTAAGTTATGGATATATTTGGGGGAATTGGCATTTTTATAATTTTAATTTCATTAAATAAAGTATTGTGTCTCTGGTTTTACTCTAGTCTTTTAGTCACACATAGTTATTGAGGATTTATTTATTTACTTATTTATTTATGTATTTATCCATTTATTTTAAAGATTTTATTTATTTATTTGACAGAGAGAAACACAGCTAGAGAGGGAACACAAGTAGGGGGAGTGAGAGAGGGTGAAGCAGACTTCCTGCCAACCAGAGAACCCGATGTAGAGGTCCATGACTCCAGGATCATGACCTGAGCCAAAGGCAGACGCTTAATGGCTGAGCCACTCAGGCACTCCAAGCATTTTTAAATAGAGAATATGATCTTTCATAAATATTCTTAATAAGAATTTTAAATGATTTTTTGACTATTATAACTCCTTCCATTATATTTCCTAGTATTTAAACATAAAAAAGCATAGAATTAGCAAAACATCTAACTTTGTGACTTAGAGGTCATTTGTCATATCATGAAATACGTCCACATCAGGAAATACAGATAACTCAGAATTGGAGTTAATGTCTATCATTTCTTAAAGCATAACAAATGTAATTTATTACATGATTTAATATATTCATTCATCTAAAACTTATCTCATGTAGCTCAAGGATGTAAAGCTGTTTCCTTATGCCTACCAATATATATGCTAATTACCAGAAAGTTTTTCTTTATCAGTGAAGGAAATAAAGTCCAGAGAAATTTCCCAAAGGATACACAAAACCAGATAAGGAAAGTTCTTAGTATTTGGACCATTACTAGATTATTTGCTTATTTCTGAACTTATTGCAGTCCTCATGGACAATGGCCCTTGAGCCTGCACTTCTGTGTCCTTAATTGACTTATGATCACTCCTCTCCCAGTGGAATCCATCACAGTGGATGAGAAAAACCTCAATGTTGAAAAATCCTGAAGAACAGTATTGGAAATAAAATGAGTAAGACCATCACAATCACTGCTGATACTCTACCAAGTGATCAAGGACTCTGGAGACCCAAGGTTGTTATGGTCCTTAACTATCCATGGTTATCCCATTATCCTCATTTCAAGATATATAAGGCATAATAGAATGCAAGAAAGGAACTCTCTCTATATATATATTCCTTAAGTTTACTTGCCCTGACTAAAGAATGAGAGTCCTCAAATTGATGCAGCTTTGATAAAAATCTATTCATTGTCATGTAAGGATTGAAATATTCATCAGTTTCTATCTCTGCTTCAAAGAAAAAGACTAACCAAATATGGAATATATTAAACTACATAACTACTATATATATAAAATGAAGCAATATGAAGCAATAACAGTGCATTTATTGAGGGGGAATAGCATTGACCTGAGAAAGAGCTTTAGAAAATGTTATATAGGTTTAGTGATTGTTTTGATGTTATTAATTTTAACCTAACAACAACGTCTCATTTTTTATTCTATTTTCAAAAATGGCAGTGTGATAATGGAAACCAAATAGATGAAGGTAAAAAAGGTAAAAATATTTCTTAATATATTTGTTACTGTTGTTTAATTATTCAAACAGTGATAGGTAATCATAATGGCTACAGCACTACCATACTGATTATATGTATTCCTCATAGTCTATGGTATATATAATTTCTTATTTTAGGTCAAGATAACTATTTAACTATAAATATATTGGGAATAGAAATTCAAAATATGACTGAAATTATACAATATATTATGTTATAATCTTGGTAAATACTCAAGAAAATTATGATTTTTTTATTTTTTTATTTTTTCTTTATTTTTAATTTTTTTTATTATATTATGTTAGTCACCATACAGTACATCATTTGTTTTAATGTGGTGTTCTATGAGTCATTGTTTGCATATAACAGTCAGTACTCCATGCAGTGTCCTCCTTAATACCCGTCACTGGGCTAACCCATCGCCCCTCCAATCCTCAGTTTGTTTCTCAGAGCCTATAGTCTCTCATGGTTCATCTCCTCCTCTGAATGTCCCTGCTTCATTTTTCCTTTCCTTCTCCTAATGTGCTTTATGCTGTTCCTTATGTTCCACAAAGAAGTGAAACCATCAGATAATTAACTTTATCTGCTTGACTTACTTCATTTAGCATAATCTCCTCCAGTTCCATCCATGCTGATACAAAAGTTTTATTCATACTTTCTGATGGCTGAGTAATATTTCACTGTGTATATGGACCACACCTTCTCTAACCATTCCTCTGTTGAAGGGCATCTTGCTTTTTCCACAGTTTGACTATTGTTGACATTGCTATTGTTTTTATTTTTTTAAGATTGTATTTATTTTTGTGGGGAAGAGCAGGGGGAGAAGGATAAGCAGGCTCCTCACTGAACAGAGGTCAAAGAGGGTCTCCTAGGACCCCGAGATCACGACCTGAGCCAAACGCAGACACCTAACCAACTGAACCACCCAGGTGCCCCCCCAATTATGATTTAAATACAGTAACCCATTAACTTCTTTCACTACTTCATAGAATAACTGTCTCACCTAGTATTACCTAATCCAAATTCCTGATTCTTCATGTTATTAAAATTGTTTTATATGCAACATTTAATTAAGATGTAAATTATTTATTCTACATTAAAGAAACTATTTATGTTACTATAAACAAAGCCCAGATTTCATTTGCTCATTTTTGCCTTGTGCCTCTCAGCAGGTTTCTGCCATGGGTGACAGGGGAACAAGCAATCACTCAGAAGTGACTGACTTCATTCTTGTAGGCTTCAGGGTCCGCCCAGAACTCCACATTCTCCTCTTCCTGCTCTTTCTGCTTGTGTATGCCATGATCCTTCTAGGGAATGTTGGGATGATGACCATTATTATGACTG